>VUQG01019974.1:0-18726 GCA_015106755.1 Etia nguti | reverse complement strand
TTACGTACACGTGAAGGACCCGGTGGGTTCCTTGCTGTGAAGAGCAGTGATGGAACGATAGCTGAACTTTCTAGAATGTTTCCATAGTGGGGTGAAGTGAAATCTGGAGCCAAGCAATGGATTCAGATGGTTTCAGGCCTGAAGAGCCCAGCTGAGGATGTAAAGAGCTGCAGACCGAGGCAGAGCAGCGCGATTGGTGGACGAGAGAGCGACGGTGCAGGCAGATGTGTTTCTTATTTTGTTGTACTGTAGCCAGCTGTAAGGTGAGTTTTAAAATGCAGGCAGTGATCAGTTCAATCTTTCACAGTGAGTGCTCTGTTTTTTACATCTTCTAAATTTGAGCATAATTAATACGACACTATCAAAAGTTTGTTTTTAACTTTTCCATAATGTTCTCCTTTTACAATAATTACTTTATTTTGGTAGGTATTGCATCGCTTGTTGTACCCTTTGTTTATTAGTAAGTTCTAAAATATATTTGACCTTAATGATCTGAAATGAAATGATTTACATTAAATTCTGCCCTTCACGTTTTGCACAATTTTGATTTCTAAAATTAGTAAAACCTCCAGACTTAACCTTAAATATTTGTTTTGATTTGTTAAATTGTTAAAAATGAACAAATTCAAACTTTCACTTCTTCGCCATTATGTCTGTTCTGGCAGGATGGAGTCAAATGCTTCCCTGTGGTATCACAAAAGGTACTGAGTATTTTTCTGGGTATTGGTACGGCAAGAATGCCTGCTATTAGTAGTGCTGAGAAAGTCACCAAAAGTACCCTGTACTTTTACTAAAAGTATTTTTATTTTTTATACCAGAAGTTTAATTGTACTAATGTAAGAGCACTTTTGCTCAATTAACAATTTTTATCGCTTTCTTCTGAGCCCCCGCTGTTAGAATTATTTTCTGTTGGTGTGTCACGGACATAGGCTGGAGACGGGTATTACAAAAACAGTTTGCAGATTGAAAAACATTTATTCATGAATTCTATTCAGTGTAATGGAAAACTGATGTTGGATTTGCTTTGAGGTATCAGAGAGTATCACCTGCTTCATCAGCAAAGTGTTTTTCTGAAAGCTCGGGAACGATGAAGTGAAAACACAGCTCTGAGCAACATGACATTCAACTGTCCTGCCTAGAAAAACAAGCTATGGCAAAATTCAATTCACAGGTCCCATCTTCTCGTCTGACCCCCAAAGCGAGTTAAGCGATAGTTTGAGAGCATTCTCTGGAAGATTAAATTCCCCTCTAGCTAAATCTCCTTGTGTCCTATTTGATTCCCGAGGCAGAGAAGAGAGAGACATAATCACCTTCTAAAATATTTTGCTCTGTTCTTGGTCTGGGGGAACTTGAAATGTAGTAATGCTAAGAGAAACCTAATTTTAGAGACATATTTTGTTCCTAATATCTTTTTTAACAAATTTGATGAGCTAAAAAAGTTGTAGAAGGCTACACAAAGAACAGAATACAGGCAAGCGTTTAATTGATTTATTATTGTGAAAATATTAGTTAGTTTGTCTTACACATCCAACAGGCTTGAGCAACATTGGTATTATTGCCATTATTTATCTTGGTTTAAGATCTGTTTTGATTTCGAAAAGCATCAAACTGAAGTGAACAACTCTACGGCTGCATATTCCCACATATGCCCATCAGCTGGTTTCTGCCTTTGCTACTGTTGCTGGGCAGGTAAAAAGGTTTATTTGGTTGTTGAAAACCGCCTGCTGTAAAACGAAATGAAGCTAAAGGCTTTAGAGACTGTTAAGTTGCTTGAGGCAAATTTGTGATATTGGACCAAGTCAAAAGTGCTTTGACTTGAGTTTTATCAGTTAAGACTCTTAATATGTTGGTCATTTCTTGTTTTCCACGGTTTAAAATCCTTTAAAAATGTTCCCATTTTGGTAACCGTATAAAGACTTAAAAGAGATCCAAAGCTGTACTCAATCACCCTAATTCATTAACCTCTTATTCCTCACTGTCTTCAAAATTTAAGAATGGCTGTGTGTTGGACCATTTCAGAGATCATTAACATTTGAAATGGTTATTGTTCAGTCTGAGAAAGTACTGCAATTAAATACAAAGAGAGCAAAGGCAGATCTCACATTGCTCCCTCAAATAAATCAACATGATTAACGTGAACAGCACCCTTCTTCATAGCACACCTATGCAATCTCATTTTAACAGCAAAATCTCGAACAGATTTCTAAAAATATTCTTCGTAAATAATAATATATCCCAGCCAACAGAAGTATTTTCTCTTCAGTGTAAGTGAAAGACTATAACATCTATGAGCTTTGTGTTTGTCTGTATGACCTTTCTATTCAGCTGCATCCCAGTGCAAGATCTTATTCACTGCTGGCCATTTTGTGAGACATATGACAATGGCATCTGACAATGCTCATGCAAAGTTCTGTGTATAATGGTGATTCATGGAACCTCAGTGGCAAATTGCCTTCAGCCTCCTTCATGTCCAGAGCAACATTAGATATTAACTATGCTCAGGCATATATGAGAAACCCTGTGCATAATATGTTTTTGTTGCCTTGCTCTAAGTCAGACCTGACATTGGGCCTCTGCAATGGAACAGCCTGTGGCCACAAGCCTCACCAGTAATCAGCGAACAAAAGAGCTGAAATGGAGGATCAATGTGAGTTAGCGTTATCTTCCTTAGTGCCTGCAGCATGTTGCACAGGAAGGAAATGTCAGTGAGGTAAACTGATTCACATTCAGTGCTGGCTCATGGCTATCAGCTGCAGGCTCTATAGGGCATGCAGCTCTAAGAAGGATTCAGTGCTGGTCCTGTGAAGGTTCAACCAGCCATCTATGTTGCTTATGTCAGGCTAAGCAAGCCAGTCTCCATGTCCTGGTAGCATACAGCCCCCTGCCCTCTAAATCTACCCTGAGGTAGAAAATCTGTGTTTAAAAACTTTGTAAGCTTTTTCGTTACCGTTTTGTTGTTTTATCATTTAGTTCGTTGCCACCGCTCTTAATAACCCTGTCACAGCAGTTTTCCAGTGCAAAAAGAAAATACTCATTCTGATGGAATTAGATTATTGCTCTGGTTCTGTGTTTTCCATAAAAAATACAAAAAGATGTATTTACAACTTGTTCTGCTGTCTCCATGTTGCCCTGAAACTCTATGAATATTTAAATCCATGGGGAGGTAAGATGTGTTATATTTAGTAAGTAAACCTTGGACAAGTGTAGTATGGGTTTCCTTGAAAGGCCATCCCAGATTAGGTAATCATGAAAAAAATATGACTGGTCCCCGGGCTGAATTCTGTTGCACGAGATGATTATGCTCTTCAAATACATTTTGGCCTGAACAGCTATGTTTATTTTTAGATTACAAAAAAGCACTTACCACCATCTTGATAGTTCCTCAATAAATGCAGTTTCCAAAACATCAAATGCTCTCTCTCGCTCTCTCACTGTATGTCTGTATCTATCTATATATCTATATCTATATATATATCTTTCATACATCAGCATCTTCTTTTGCTCCTGCTTTTTTCCCTCTGGTGAGAACAGAGCGTCTGTTCCTTAACGACTTCCCACCTGCTTGACTAATTACCAGCCCACGACAAATCAACTGAGCATGCATGAAAGACAATGCTGTGTAATGTCTTTTAACATGTGTACATCTACAAAACTGAGTTAAGTGATGTTAAATCATGGGGAACTTAAGAGGAAAGCAGAGAAACCTGTGATCGATCCTTTGAATGGATTGTTTGAAGCACAGATTGGTGGTAATTTATGTGGCTTTGTGGACCTGTGTGATTGAAGCCAGTGCTGATGGCCACATAATTAATCAAACAGTATGATGAAACACAAATACATACAAAAAACCCCAACAAATGCTTGCCATACTGAGCAGTTAATGTTTGTTTTGTTGTAAGGCATAGTGCGTACAAAGTATTCCTGTAACATTGAACTTTGAGCTTTTCAGGAGGAAATACCGACTACTGAGAAAAATAAAGCAAGCTTAGTTTGATTACTTTCTCTTTTCTCCAGCCTTCATTCAGATTCCAGCTTCTAACGCAACTGTAGACTGAGTACTTTGTGTTTCTTGAGTGCTCTTGACCTTAGAAGCACTCTCCAAAATCAAAAATATAGAGATGAGAAGAACATCGTGCAGATGTGATTCATTTCAAATTGCTATTTGAAAGCAGTTGGATTGCCAGTAGAAATGGCAATTTGTGTATGCAAATTATTTTTTATATATATCTCTGTGCATGCATTGTGTACATGGGCATTTTCTCTGCAATTGTTTGTGTATTATGACTGTGCGTGTTCTTGTTTGTGTGTTGAAAGTAAAAGCCTCGCCTCCCAAGTTTGGCCTGTTACATGCTGGCAAGCTAACGTATAGCTCAGAGCATTCCCAAGGCTTCCATCTAATTGGTTCTCTACAGGGAACATTGATGCTTCCATGCATCCCATATTGACATTGCTTATTAAATCAGAGCCTGCCAGTTAACTTTAACCACACACACTGAGCTCTACACAGCAGCGCACCCTGCATGTTGTAAGCGTTCAAGGAAAAGTTCTACCACATGCCATTGAACATTATTATTGTTCATTTATGTTTTATTGTCACAGGATGTCCTGATTGACATTTAAATGAATCTCACATACAGCCCACTTTGATCTTGAGTGGGCAGGATGAGTGAAAGTCCACTTAGTGTCAGGGTAAAGATGTTTAACTGCACATTTCTGCACATAACTTTTTCACTGAGTGAATGGGTTAAATGCAGAGAGGAATTTCCCCACGGGGATCAATAAAGTATACATTATTATTATTATTATTATTTAATTCCTGGGATATCTTAATATAAAAAATAAAAGTGCAATTTCAACAGCACTTCTCAGGTTTTCTACATAATGAATATGTGAAATTACAGAAGTTGTTCTGTTAGCTCACTGCCCAGTGTCCTGTATTTATGAAAATTTACTTTTTTTAAACCATTATTTGTATAGTAGACAGTGAAAAACACAAACCTTTCTGTCATTTAACATCTATTACTTAACTACTTTGGTTCAGTTAAGCCCAGAGATTTATGCCCTCCATGTTTTTCAAAGCTATCGGACTGAATTTTTGCCTTTTGCCTGTACATATGTACAATCCAAACTTTTACTAAAGCACATAAAACTTTTAATACCTTTAAATATCTGTCAGTACTGCATTCATAACTGGCTGCTTACCACTCTGTATACACTTCATCTGCAGTCTGTTTTTTTTAGTTAGTAATCTTTTGACAGCAGGATTTCACATTACCTTCTGTGCAGTCTGCACACATTTCTAATCTATTCCACACAGATCTAAATTTATACTCTGAATTTATTTAAAATACATCAGCTGATTTTCAAACTCCTTGAACTCTGCAAATTTAAAATAATAATTATACATTATTTTATTTGAAAAAGACAAATTGTAGTTGATTCCTCTTGTCTGAGAGGTCAAAGAGGAGATGCAATGCTTGAAGTTCATCTCAGCCATGTGGTTAAAGTATACTGAATGTTAAATGTTCAAAAAGTATTTGAATCAAATTATTCTGGTTAATTTCCACATATAAGAATGTACATTGCATAAATATGTTTTGTGTGTTTTTTGTTGGTGGCACTTTGCAAACACAAACTCAGTCATGCTTATAGAAAAGACACCGACACATTTTTTTTGGATCACTATTGGTATGACAGGAACCGCTGTAGGCTATAGCTGATTCTTAGTGAAAATTTTAATACAACACAAGGATACGTAATCATGCAAAACATTCATTAAAATACACAATGTGTGCTCTATATTACATGCTGAAACATGTAATTGCATACAGTTCATGGCATGCACAGAATTGAGCATAGTGTGGAGAATCTCTTTCTAAGACCCCAAATTAAAGCAGAACATAAAAACATACATGCAGCATGTAGTATTTAATGTAGCCAATGCTTGTTATAACTACTTAAACTGCATGGCCAATTTCTCCACACCATCTTAAAAATAATTTAGAAGGAATTAAACCATATGTGAATGAATTAGGAAGCCTGTCTAAACCTGTGCACGTTTGACAGGTGGATGTATGTAGGCTGAATTAGAGAGCTGGAATGCAGCAGATGGTGAGACAGCCATATGGGGGCTAAAATACATTGAGACTGTCAAAATCAACGCCAAGTAATGTGTGGAGGTATAAAAGAGCATTTGCAAATGAATTCTCAAGAAACTCTCAAAATAAGTTACATGTTACAAAATCCATAGCCCAAGACCTTAGGGAGAGTTAATTCCATTATACACATATCACTTTCTAGCTTAATTTCTGTTGGCTGAACAAAGTCACACCTTTTAAATTGAGACTACCCATATGGATGCAATTTAAAGACAGACAATTACACCAGAAAGACTAAATTAAGTTCCTAAGAAAATTAAGTGAAAATTGTGTTAACAGCAAAGTGTGGCTGTAATGGATATACCCATCTCTAGCTGGTGTAGCTCTACTTGCTCCCCCATAGAAAAGACTGTAATGAGAGAAAAAGGAATCGATCCATTACCAATGTTCTCACTTATATCACTGATTAAGCGGAGTTGGTGTGCTTCTCCTCCACTTGTAAGACAAATAATTTATAGTTGGTTTGAATCTGACATGTGTGATTGAACCAGGGCCAGAACGCATAAGGAGCGTGGGCTGACGATCAATCTCCAGCAGTGCCAACATGCTAATGTGGAAGGCGATTAAGGCCGACAGAGCAACAGGGGCTAGTGACCTTAAATCCAAGGATGAATCCTTCAGCCCAAAGTCAAGTCACATCTCCTGCCTGCAAAGCCACAGCTTTATTCTTAGTATCCTATTTATCATTAATAATTTTGAACACTGTCAATGCTGCACACCTTAAATTCAGAATGTCCACTGAAGGCCAACAAACATAAAATCAGTAAAAAAGCAGAGAAGAAAAAACTATAGAAAGTCTTTGTATGTATTTTTGCATGGTGCTAGCTAATGCCCAATAATATACAAGGACCATTTGGTTAATTCCTATGATTTATTCTTGCACGTCTTTAATCTGCTGTTTGTAGATTGCAAATAAAGTTATACTTTCAGTCCAGTTAAGAAAAGCAAAGTATCCAGCATTTAACCATTTAATTGGAAGAATGTCCTGGCATGGTCAAGATCCCTGTCAGACTGTCAACTGCTACATTGATCCCATGTATGGAGACCAATTTCAACCCTAGCCATATGTCAGAATATTTGTACACGTGTCTAGTGTCTAGACATATGTATGAGGAGTTTGGAGCATAACATTGTGGTATTCAAGAGCAACAGGAAAGTTAGGGAATGTGGAATGATGTTCAGTGTTACTAATCTTGTAACATACTTGTATATTTAGATGTACTCACTCATAAACTTTGTTTTGACAGATTGCTAAAGTCCTTTTATGAATAAATCCTCTGAATCAAAACAAACAGTGTACTTCCAAGGTATTGGCTTTTACTACTAAATTGTTAATGATTTCTTTTGTTATTGCATAACATAATATGCATGGCATATTTTGTTCATGTTCGGTATTGCTGAACACTGCGTAATACCTAGCTTAGTAAGCTGATAAAACTGCACACATGCCCAACTATATGTTGATGGTTTTTGATAGAGCAATCTGGTGTCGGAATACAGTGATTATTTGCATGCTGGCTTGAAATAAACTATCTCCCTCTTCTGGTCCAAGCCAGGTTAATGTAACTTCTGCATTCATGTACATTTCACACTTTGGAGAGGCAAAGTGTGAATGCTTTGCTGTGATACTGGGTTGTTCAGGCTCCACACAATCTGGAATTGGATAAGTGGAAGAAAATGGATGGATGGATGGTTGGAAAGTGCAGCAGAAGTGGAGAAACAACATATATACTATCCAACTCAAGCTAAATTGCTAATAAAATGCCAAAACAAGAGCTGAAGCCCTCTATCCACTGAACTTCACTCAGGGCCAGAATATTTTTAACTCTGTATGGAGAGTATTTGTCGATGTCTTCAGAAAATGTCTTGTCCAAAGGAAGTGCAAGAGAAATGGTAGATCTACCTTGGATATTTTTCAACCCTCTAACTGACCGACTCCCAGTTCGTGCCATGTAAGTAATTCAGTTTTTGTATTTCCTATACATGTAGTTGCACAGTGAGTTTACTTGTATTTCCTTTATTTTCTTGAGATGTTAACACAATATGTTGAGTGCAGATGGGAAATGAAAGCCCCACTCTATTTAGTTTGTTGAGAAAAGCAGCTGCAGAAATGGACTGACTGGGTCCACATGTCATTAAACATTCTACTATATAGCCCTCACCCTTGGGCTGCCTTTGATGAAGAACAATGCAGTCAAGAGAAATTGGATTTACCATGTTTTATTTGTCAATGGGAAGTCTCTCAAAATGCAGACCTGTCAGTAGATGGCCTTCTTATCACTTAATAGGAAACGCTGAACAATCTGATTACCCCCTCCCTTCTTATTTACTCTAGATCCATACGTAGACAGGTAGACATCTGGGTTTGTAACGGTGTGGGCACGAATAACACATGGACAAGGTCATGCTGTAGCTTATGTATGACCTTATTAGATGAGAAACCTTTCAATTTCAAGGCTACTATTTATTAAAATCTTTTGGTAAAAAGTTGTCATATGTTTTATACAGACACGATAATCTGTGTCAAGCCATCTAGTTTGGCTCACTAAAAGTTGGCCAAAAAGTGAGTGTTCATGCACTTACCCACTGCAATTCGGGGGGTCTATTCCTGTATTCACTCAAACTGATTTATGTCAAATTAAGTAAAAGACTAATCCAAGCCAATGAATGTTTGTACTGATCATCGTGGTCCTCACAGGATAAAGTCTATTCATTTTGCTGAAATTAAAAAAGGAAAGCTGATATTTTGTTTGATTAGTCGAAAATGGGTAAACTGTTATTAATTCTCATGTTTGCATATTTATTTTCTGCACAGAGTTCTCAGCATGGTGTATTCTGTGTTGTGTTGCTTTGTTTACGCTGATTAGTCATACGCAAAAAAGCAATAATACCATCATCTGTGCAGAATGTCAATGAAATGTGTAGGATTTGTTGCTCTGGGCAAAAACACTTCCACTGTTTTATAACGCTCCTACTAGTCGCATAATTGCCAAGCATTTGAGTAGACGAGTGATGCAAAATGTGGCAAATTCTCATAAATCCTGTCCCGTGTTCGCCCTCTGCATTCTGAATGTCTTACCTAGACTTGAATAGAATACCAATTTGGAACATGCAGTCACAAAAAGTTCTAAGTGAAATCAAAGTAAAACGCACTTGCATTTATACAACAATTCTCTAGTCTTAAAAACCACTTAAAGTTCTTTAGATTACAAGTCACATTTATAAATGTATACATGCATACATTTATACACACTTTACCTCAAATACATGGCCAATTTAGAATCGCCAATTAACCTAACATGCCTGTGTTTTAATTGTGGGAGTAAGCCAGAGTAAAAAGAGAAAAGCCATACATGCACGGCGAGACTGTGTAAACTCCAAACAGATATGCCCAAGCCAACCTGGAGAATCAAACCAGGAAGTAGCTTGCTGTGGGGTTAACCACTGGCTCATGACGCAGCCCACACTGGCTCTTTAACCCAACAAGTGTAATTACAATAAACTAGCACCAGTGTCTGTGAATGTTGCTCAATGTTGCTTATTGTTTGATTTGAATAAGTTGTTTAATTCAAGAGGGTCTTGAGAGGAAAGACTGTGCAGGGACTCATTTAACATGGAAATGCACTTGGAGACTTTAGCTTTATCTAACTGGCATCTCAAGAGATCTTAAGTCGTGAAGTAGGTAAGAAGAGCAGGTTCAGCTTGGATTAAGGAAAAGCTTCAAGTAGCAGTGGAACTGGATCTGGTGAAAAGGAGCACGGATAAAACACATTAAAAAATTTTCATTGTTTGTTTTCTTGAGCACTCACAAGGCATGATTACACTGAAAGCAAGGGTGTAAATGGGTGTTTTGGAGACTTGCATGTGTTACAAATTATTTTTTGTACTCATGGGGGAAACAGGATCACACCAAAATAGGAGAGTGGCAGATGTCAAGTGGGAACAGTTTCAAGTGCTCTTCAAGCAGTCATAATCACAGTGTTCAGCATGTAATGTCTTGTGTAACATTTGAGTTTGTCAGCCTAAGCTGAACTTGACCAGAGCTGGAAATAAGCAATCTGGTGAAAATTCCTCTACAGTATACTTCCATGGTAAATAAAAGAAAATCCAAAAAAGGTTACTTTGTTTCAGCTGTTTAATTAATATGAGTTCAAGAATAAACAAACATTTTTTGAAATTTTTAATTAGCTAACACAGTTGTAGAGGAAACTCAGGAAACTCTTTTTTCCTAGTTTTAGGACCTAAATAAATCATGGTGAATGGAATAAGCCTTAACTTTATTTATGACATAAAGTTACAAAAATAACTACAGTACTGTGCAAATCTCTAGCCACCTATCATTTCTTTATGTTTTACAAGAAACCAGACTTTCTTAAGCAGTTGATCTTCAGACTTTCTGAAGATCTTTTGAAGGTTTTCTTTGGACATTGTCTCCCTTTTTACTCATTTCCAGTGCAATCCTTGTACCTGACCATTTCTTGTTGTTTGTTACGCCACCTAAGACTGACCCATGAATAATTCTAGCATAAAGAAGGCAACCAACTCAAGAGATGAACCAGTGTTGTGTCTCCACATAAGAATTTTAAATGGCATCTTTAGGCATAGATCATTTTTCCCTATTTGTTGAGCTAAATTTGCAAATTTGCAGTTTGAGTATTTTCTTTATTTTTTAACCAACAAGGTGATTCCTAAAGAGCTATTAGCCAAATACTTATTGTTCAGCATAATGTGCAGTCTGTCTTTAAATATTTGAGGGAACAGGACAAGTGGAGGGCAAAAGCAAAAGTGGCAAGCCTTAAGAACACAGGACCTGAGAGATGCACCTGGCTCCTTATCCATCTACTATTCCCCAAAACCTCATAAGAAAACGTAAGTGGAAGAGTGGCTGTCCATTCTCAAGGAAGGGAAACAAGGAGAAAAGGATGGTGTATGTCAGGTCTCTGAATTGAAAAATCAGTAGTAAAGGTTATATGGTGTTATGTAACAAAATTTTACATTTTCGGTTCAAATTGTCATCAGCATGTATGGAGGAGATCAGAAGGAACAACAGCGGGTGTCTGCAGCCTTCTGTAAAACATGGTTGAGGTTCTGTCATGGTTTGGGAGCCTACTTTAACAGGTGATATTTCTCTTATCAAAACTGATGGAATAACAGAAAGTACCATCAGATTTTGATTTGCCATGGAATACCATCAGTTTCATTTTTTAGCATGACAATCATCCCAATCACACCAAAAACAAAAAAGTAAACAAACAATAGAACACTATGTGTCATGGATTGGCCTCCCCAAGACCCCAAAATTAATATTATAATGCTGAAACACATAATTCACATTCATTTTAATGTATAACTGTTGGTTTAGTGTTTCTTCTACAAGTGAACGGTGAGAACATTTGGATCTTTGTCAGAAGGCCAAAAGGCCGGTAAGACACAAGGCTTTTCTAAACTCAGGAATCTTAATCATTAAAGCATCACAGGAAATAAGCGTCATAGGGAGAGGAGGGTTATTGTCCGGCAATGAATACCGAAAGGAAGGTAAGTCTTTTCTTGAGATAATGCTTACTTGGAAAACGGAGAGCAGGTAACTCTGGGGGGAGGGCAACCAGGTGAGTGTCAAGGTGTGAGGTGAAGTCAGTGAACCAAGTTTTCTGACCTTTTCTCTCTTTTGCAGTGATCTGGAGGTAAGCGTTAGCAGGAGGGCAGGCAGGTGAGATGTCCGAGCTTTGCTAATTCCAGAGTACTAAGGAGAGGCGTCGAGCAGAAAAAAAGGCAGGTGAGCATTCAGCAGTTGAATGATGGGAGAGTAGACCTGTGTCAGTGAAACCAGAAGAACGACTGGTGAGACAAGGAGCAGATAGGTGAGACCAAAACATGAAGGCCAATTTGCCATGATAGCGTAGCAGACACTCAACCCAGACCATGACAATCTTAGCATTTAAGCTTAGTGCAGTTAAACACAGCCATTTCTAAGACTACTGTGTTTTATGTCTCATTGTATGGCATGTTTTGAGACTCAGCCTCAACCTGACTGAAACAGATTCTTGTTCTGAAATTCACTTGTTCATGTTGGTTTTTAGCTAAAGGTTGTGATTAGCCAAATAGTGAGAAACGTCACTGTTTTTTTAAAAAAGCTCTCGTGCAACCTTGATGATTCAAGTGACAACTTTGTTCATCAGTGCCACGAGGAAAGTTAAATTCTATAGTCATCCTCTAAACATCTGTTATATGAGATTAAAGTAGCACCTCATGCACTAACATCAGGAAAAAGAGTGACATATCCAGTCAAGAGAAGAACATTAGCATGCTGGTGGCTGCTACGGATCACAGCATTCTCAGTCACTGATGAATTGCCTGGTGTCCCAGTCTCTAGTCCTCTCCCTCCCAGAGGGCCAGTTTCTCTGAGGTTTACACCATCATCCACTGCCTTCTCCCTACCAGATGACTATTTTGCTTTTAAAAGCTTTCATCAAAATTTAATTTGTATGTAAATAGAAATTCTGTGTCACAAGATAAGGTCTGTATTTTGCAGAAAAGTTTAGAGAGGTAGAAAAAGAAACAATTTCATAGTAAACTGACCATGTAAAGAAGAGGCTGCAGTATTCTGATCGTGTAATGCATTGAGCAAAATTAGAGTGTGCAAATTGAATATCAGCTGAAAAGCTAAAAAAATGTATGGGCTGGGATCATGATTTTTCTTCTTTTGCTTTTTTTCTGAGAGGATGTACAACCTTGAATGTGGAGTGCAGTGAACATTACATGCAGATGCAAATTCAGTAAATCTATAATGCTTTCTTCCCTGAATACACTTTAATAGGTAGTTGAGGGAGAAAGCATAAGTCACACCTTTGTCTGAGCAATGAATAAGCTAATCCCTCAGTTGTTTTATCAGTCAATGAGCCTTGATATGACTTCACTTTCAAAAAGACTAACTTTTTGTCTCATCACGTGCACATGCGCACAAAAAGTAAGGATCACCTTGACATAGTGCTGCTCTTTAGCAGAAATTCAGAGGACCACAGATAAACTACTTAAGTGTACAAAAGGAGGACTGCACATGTTTTTTAATGTGAAACTTCCCTGAAAAAAATTTAAGTCCAGTTGGCAAGTATACTGCTCACTCCAGATAACAGAATGATGTATTCATTATATCAGTATGCCCTTGGGAAAGATAATATAGAAATAGAAGTGAATTCCTTTCTTTTCTGGCTTATCCTACTGTGAGCTGTGAGCTTCGGAGACAGCTATGCCAAAATACTGGAGGGATGATACAGGAGAGAGCACATACATTCAACCATGCAAATTCTCACACGCAGACCTGGAGATGCACATTCAACATCTCCCAGGTCTGGTGCGAAAATAGGCATTCTTGTTTTTATCTCTGGAACACTTTTCTTCTTTGGGGAGATCTACCCAGTCTCAGTGTGCAGAGCTGAGCCAGAAGACTGGTGTCAGAGCACTGAAGCATTACAATGATATGACACAAGGAGCCACCTTGTCACCGGAAACAGGGACATAGAGAAAGACAGCTGCCAGAGACTGGAGCCAGTGTACCAGTGGCTTGCTGAGACAGAGGGTCCTCCTAGACATGCACATATGCATGTAATTTCCATTTCACTTGAATAAGCTCACACATGGTACTCTACAGCATTCTCAGACATGTTTGATATGCACTCAGTCAAACAGATAAAACACATGACACAGACCTTTGCATTTACAAAGGAGGCACCACTAATGTAATACGAGAAAGTACGAGCAGCATATTATATGAAATTACAGACATTTAAAGGACTTAAACATTTGCTGTATACATGTTGAAGCATCTTTGAGCAACATAATTTTCATTTGTTTTGAGTTATAGCAACGCTTTAAAAAATAGTTCTTCTGATGCAACAATAATTCAAGTTAGCAAAGCATACAGTTGTGGTCAGAAGTATACATACACTCATCGTGAGCATCATTGTACACCTTTAGCCCTTTTTCCATTAGTACCTACTTGGATCGACTCGCCACGGATCGCCACGACTCGACTCGGATCAACCGGTTTTCCATTACAATCTGGTACTACGTAACGTGCGTGGTTGTCGTCATATCAACGCGTCATATCAATATGCGGCATGAACGCTACAAAAAGGGTGGACGTTGAGGCAAGAATATACCTGCTGCTCGTTCTGTGGCTTTTCGTCAGACTCGGGGATCACAGCATTGATTTTTGTAGCCATTTCCCTCATTGCTGGGTTTCAAAAATGGCGGTTTAGATTTTCGCGAATGAGACGTTCACCAACCAATCGGTGGCATGCAGTCTGATGTCACATTATACTACCTGCTGGGATCACTTGGAACCGCGGGTGAGCAGGTATTAAAAAAGTACCTAGTACCAGGTACTATGACCTCATGGAAAACCCTGAAAACCATGGTGAGCTGTGCTGAGTCAATCCAAGTAGGTACTAATGGAAGACGGCTTTAATGTCTTCAATTCTGCCATCTCCACCTCTGCCTCCAGTCTTTTTGTCAGTGTTACCATCTCAGAACCATTATTGCAAATCTCACTACCATCTTGTAAACCATCCCTTTTGCTCTTGCTGCTCCCTTGTGTCACAAATCACCCCAATACTCATCTCCACGCTGCCTGCTCTCTCTTCTTCACTGTGTGTCGCTTTGGATTGTTAACCCCGGGTTTTCATATTCATCTGGCTTCCAAACCTCTGCTCCTTGTGGCTTCCCCGTTACACCTGCGTCCCTCTCATTCACACATATGTATTCTGATCTGCTTCTGCCGACTTTCATTCCTCCTCTCTCCAGAGCATACCTTCACCTCTCCATGTTGTCTTCCACCTGCTCTCTACCCCCATTATAGATCATTTAATCCCATCCAGACCTTGAACCTATCTGTTACTCCTACTGTACATCTCACCGCTATCCTTATACATGTCCTGTACCATCCTCACATACTTCTCTCCCACTCCTGACTTCCTCATGCAATACCACAGTTAGTCTGTTTGCACCCTATAATATACTTTCTGTAGATCCGCAAAAGCACTGTGAAGGTCCTTCTTCTCCATCAACACTCAAAGCAAACATCACATCTGTAGTGGTCTTTTTTTTTTTTTTTTTTAGCATGAATGTATAATGCTGCTTATTGATCATTACCTCTCTCATCAGCCTGAAGAATGAGATTGCATAAGACACTTAAAATAGTCATGTTTGCTAAGCAAATTAAACTAAATGTAAAAGCATCCACAACAGAAACAAGGAAAACATTGTTTGTTGAAGAGGTCATTTCTAACATGACAAAGCTGAAACATTCGGACATGCATATAGGTGAAAAATGAAAATCAAATCATGAAACATAAGCCAATTTGTATTATGCATTTATCATCTAAAGTCTGTTGTGTGTGCTACATAATATCTCAGAAACAACATAAAATCTCAAATGAGTCTTTTTTTAAATAACAGAGATATATCAAACTATTAAATGAGCGACATTCAGGCTTAGAGCTATCAATTAAAAGGAAATTAGTTTTGTGCTCAGAGGGAATACAAAGTTACTCAGGTACCTCCTTTTCATCAAAGTCTTCTGGTGGCTTATTAGCATCAAACAATTCATTCAAGGGAAACTTGATTTGAAAGTGCATGGCACTGAAAAATGAGGGCAAAGTTAGGCAAGACAAATAATGAGCAGAACTGTCAGAAAGAGAGCAATAGCAGACCAAATTTAGTAAAGGTCAGCAATGCACTGAGTAAGAAGGCGGAACACTTCTACATGCATTTTCATGTGAAATTATTTAAATCTTTTCAGCTTGCTGCTTGAAGGACAAAAGTTTTCCACTACTCCTCCTTTGTATTCACATTAGCAGATGAAACAGGGGGAAGCTGTAAAACTACTCTTCATTACAGTGAAAAAGAGGAGATTTAAATCAAGATGACATTCAGCCCAAGTCTGTGCAATGCATGGAACCCACATCCTTTGAAAAGCAGACTTCTGCTGCAGGAGGAAACCAGTCCAAGTAGAGCATATGGCCTGAAATGTAATTGACAGATCGACTTCAGTGGCCATGTAGACTTTATCAGCATGGGGCCAGTGATTAAAAAGCTTGTCCCCCTGGATCAATATGTTCAGGCTCCATATAATTAGCTTGGCCTTTACCTGTTTCATTCTAAGGACCCACTGCAGTAATTATTGCCAGTCATGGCATGCTTTAGGACATCATTGAAATGGATATTGGCTTATATCCTGTCACCAGTCAGTTTAATGATGATAGTATAGTGTCTGCTAAACATTGTATTAAAGTGCAGAATCATGCTGACATGGGTGGATGAAGAGAGGTTGGATTCCGCCACAGGATTCCAGCCTGATTTGTATCTATGCTCGTATCACACCTGTCATAAAAGAAGCTGCAAATGTAATTGGCCCAGCATGGTTGTTGACCTGCTGAGTTGAATGCAGGTCTATACAGTTTTGCTATTTAAAGCTTCTTACACATTCCTATATTATAAGTAAGCAAACAATAAAAAGCATTTGTTTGGTCATTAATCCTTCTATTCAGCCTACCAATCCAAATTTTTACCATGTTTTTTTGGGGGATGAAAAAAGGTAGTGTTCAATTTAAAATGATCTTGTCAAGCACAGTCAATTTGTGATATGGTAATGGCTTGGCCCTTTGCTACTTGCCTATTCTTTATGAAGGCGGTGCCTGGCCATGGGCCATTGCTAAGCTTGTAGCTCATTTTCACAGGCCAAGCCAGGGGGAAAATTATATGCCAACTAATAAAGACTCTAGGTGCCGCAGCAGAATCAATAAAACTGGACAAATGACTGCATTTGGATATGCATTACTCTGGGACAGACCACACTCAATCAAGTTTTACAAGTGTACTGACGGATTTGCATACATATGATGCTAAATTTCCCGATATGAGCCTAGCAATTGTGTCTTTTCAGTATGCTAATACCTCTGATTTGAGAAGCAGATTTCAATTCTTTATGGCGAAGGTTTAATATGAAGGCTGAGTCACTGCACTTGTCTAGTTGCCAAGTCTTTTGAGATCTTAGAAGTTTAAGTGGGTGCTTGAAAGGCAGAAATTAGAATTTCAGTTTAATTTTATTAGATGAGACGCAGTTTTATGTCATAGTACTGTGGCACCAATTTAGTTTTTAATGTTTTAATGAGTCTTTCTTTGTAGGACACATTATCAAGACATACTGACAGACAAAAAATATAATAAAAAAATGGCTCTTTTTAACATATGTTTATAAATAACAGTTTTTATTCAGTGTGCCACAAAATAAACAATTTATACTAGGAATGGGAATCGAGAATCGGTTCTGGTAGAGAATTGTTAGTCTGCCTGCCTATCTAGCCCGCTTATTGGTATCACTTGCGCTACAATCAGCTGATTTCAGGTCCTGTGCTGAAGGAGGAAAATAGTTTTATAGTCTACAGCGGAGATATGGACATTACATTTATTACACAAAAGGATGAGAGTGCAAACTTCATCCAGGACAGAAACAACCACTTTATGCTGCTGACACAACTTTGGCTTTTTGCAAGCACTTGCAAAGATAGCATGCTAATGCTAAGCTAGCCAAGAACTCACAGTCAAATTAAAAATGAATGCCGACCCCCGCCCAGCAGCCAGACCCTGAACTTCAAAACATATCGTGTTCTTACCAATTAGGTAAGGGATTTGTTTTGCTTTGTGGGACTGCAGCCAGTGGGTTTATATTGTTAAATGGGATTTATATGAAAATGCGCTTCAGGTCATTTTACAGAGAGATGTGAAACAAACATTTTACTTTCTCTAGCGAGTAATTAACTATCACACTGCATTATTTTTAACAAAAGTGTTCTGTGCAGGATGTGTAATACATTACTTTTTATCAGTAATGTCCCAATACTGATCACAGCAAAGAGGGGAAATGCCTGCAATATGCACAAACCTTTAATCACGCAGCATGCAATTAATTTGCACAAATGTAATGTCTTTGATATGTAGTTTAGCAATGATGGTGACTCTCAAAGCCTAGCCAGTGAGAACCTAATAAGAACTGATAAGAGAATCGATAAGGAATTGAATTGATAAGTAATATTGATAACGGAATTGCCAAATTCTTATCTATTCCCACCCCTACTTGTTATCAATATAATGTTATGAATATTTACTAACAAGACGGAAAAGCTAAAGAGCCCCACTGGTCCAGTCATGCTATGTTTAGAAATGATCTATTGATCTATTGAAACCAGTCTGAAAAAGCACCTTTCAAGATAGATATAGATATATATAGATATATATCTATCTATCTATCTATCTATCTATATATATATATATATATATATATATAAGCCCTCTAATTTTCATAACAGCCAGCAGGTCCAAGAAGTAAGGTATTTCATAATAGAATCAAGTAACTGATTTAATATCAACCTGTGTTCAAGTTCTTACTTTTTCTCTCCATCAGTGAGATGCTTGGCTATAAGTTGAACAGCCACAAGGAGCAGTACCCTCCATGGAGAAGGAGGCTAGAGGGCAAGATCAAAATAGCACGGAGGCAGGTTAGCCAACTATCGGA
>VUQG01019973.1:4447-20653 GCA_015106755.1 Etia nguti | reverse complement strand
ACTGGTGTTTACATTCACTCCTGCAAAACAAGGCAGAGACACAGGCAGGCAGAGAGAGAGGGGACTCATTGATAGAGATCGTTGGGGGCTGTTGATGTGGGAAAATGTTCAGTTTGACGAGGACCAGCATCGCTGTCTTTTTTGCCCAGTAGGTCACATCCTTTCATGTGAGCTCTCAAGGAGGGACGCTGGGAAGACGGCCAGACAAATTAACGCTCTTTGTCGGGTACAGAAATTTAGGCTGTGTGTGCTGGTGACACAAGTTGAGAAAACCCAAGATCCACCCACTCATTGTGTGTTATATAGTCCAGCTGGAGGAAACTGGAAGCTCTCTGTGGATTTCTTTTCACGTCATGATGTAGACATCAGACTCCCGTCTGACTGAGGAGTCTAGCACTGGATTCTCTCAAACTTTGATTAACCAGGAGAGCGCTGAAGAAGAAAGGGATGTTCAGCAGACTCCAGACATATGTTGATCCTCCGCTCTTTGCTTAGCGGTGACGTAGAGCTGGCCTGGATATCAGGAAATCCCCTTATGGAACATTGTATGTGGGATTTGCGAAGGATCAGTTTGTGTTTGGCAGATTGAGGTTTATTAGGGGTCAGGGGCTAAGCGGGGACAGTACTGGTGATGGAGATCACTCAGCTCCAGAGTCCTCAGCCCAATCAGGAATGACCCAAACCCTAAAGCCCTCTTGGAGATCTCAGGACAGGTGAGTGTGCTGAGGCAAACTGGAGCAGAGCAAAACATCTGGCTCAGCATGGGATGCTTTGGAAAATCAGTGAAAATTCTCAACAAAGCACTTGTTCTGTCTTTGAGGGGGATTAAGATTTTCTCAAAATTAACTACAGGATTTAGCTTCGCTATCAGCTCACATTTTAAATTGCTTTCAGTCTTATATGTTGGGTTTTACGGAATGGTTTGTGATTGCCAGCATGTACATCTCATCTTTTTTATGCCGTCTCTTTAAAAATAGGAAGTTTTGAAGCTTTGAAGAGAATATTTCTGAAAAATTGACTTATTTGCTTTGCTTTAGGAAGTTAGATAAGAAGACTGATAAAAACTGTCATATATGTGTGATCAATATAAATTAAGCTGTAGTCAGGAGATGATTAACTGTGTGCGAATCAAAGTGTAAAAATATTTGGTCACTGAAACAGCTCTGTTCAGTGGTAGCATATCATTTTTGTTTTTTTAGCTGTTCTGTGGAAGTTAAACAAAAACGATTAAACTTGCTAACTTGTGACATTTAAAGGTGCCATTATTAGGCTCATTGAGCTGAAGGACCCACGACTTTATACAACTGCGAGACATTGATCCGTCTCTATTTCCATCCATCCAAAGTTCACAAGAATCACTAGACCTCCTCGAGGAATTTTGTGAAACTTGCACAGAATGATTAACTAATCCAAAATATGAACCAAGGTCAAAGTTAAGTTCATACTTTTATGAGTTTTATTAGTAATTTTCTATATTTTTTGTCTCTTTAATGGATTTTAATTCTCAGTAGTTTGTGCAGACAACAGATCTATCTTTCCGTGCTTCACGATAAGCCATGAATTGTGATGGATCTTAAGCCAAATGAGACACTACGTCATTGACATGCTGGCCTTTTAAAAAATGGTGTAGACAACCAGCTTTCAATGGATGGACAAATAAATCCCTGATAACCTTTCAGCATATTGTAGTTCAAAAGGTATTAGAGGGAACTAGAGTGCTGCACGTGTTTTTCAGGCTTTAGAAAATCTAATTCATGAGGGAGACTTTGGACTTCTCAGACTAGGGCAGATGAACTATTTACCTACATCATAGCACAATGTTGTACTTTGTAGTTATGTATTAAAAAACCCCATTCATATTGTTTCTAGGAAACATAAAAGTTGAAACGTAAATATTAAATTATAGGAAAAATGTAAACCAACATTAAATTGTACATAGGAATACAACTTGAATGAGTTTGCCATGAATTACAATGCATTGTTAAAATAAAGTCTATTTCGACTTCTGTAGTAATTTTATCAGTGGTCACACTGTTTTTTTCTTCTCCCTACAACGTGTGGCTATAAATGAATGAGACTGGGCATGTGTAAATTGAACCAGCAGTAGTCTAATTATTTGATAGCCACCTGGATTTGTTGTGTAGTGTTTGTTTAGATTGTGCAAAGCTTTACCCTTCTGCCTTTTCTTCTCCCTGATGCCCAAAATGCAGTGTAAGCCTACAATTACAGCACAGTCGACTGTTGTTTCATGTGTACCAGCCTTACCTGGAGGATATGGAGACTAATTCACGCGTGTTAAAATTGCTTTAATCTTCTGCGATGTGTGGTTGTTTTGTGCTGTCGTCAAGCAGTCTGAATGTTTTGTTCTCGTTTTGTGTGGGTGAGTAAGAAAAAAACATGCTCGCTTGCTCGTGCGTGTGCCCAAAAAGAAAAAGAACTGCTTTTCTAAACAAACAACTGTCACCGAGCCTGAAATGAGCCCATTTCTGAAATTTGGCCTTGTCGTTCCACCAGGATTTAATATTGTTTATGAGGTTTGTGTGATTGCTAGCTTCATTTAAGGAAACAAACATTTTGTAACTGTGCAAAAGTTTTTCAAATTTCAAATCTGGACCTCCTGTCCTCCTTATTTCTCTCTCTCTAATCCCGCTGTTTACGTCTCCGCTCTTGCTCAAAGCATCCAGTCTAAATCCTACCGTTGTTTTGTTTTTGTTTTTGTTCCAAACCTGTTTCCTCTTTTTAAGAGATCCCTCTCTGGAGGGACAGTAATCAGGTCTGCGCCACCCCCACCCTGTCCTTGTGCAGCCTTAAAAGGCTTCCCCAGCTGGCGTTTTCTTGATGATGAGGGCTGAGTGTTTATTACCAAACGGTCTGCTCTCTAAACAGCCTCCCCCTCCTCCCACTGATCGGTTAACACGCAGCCTGATGTGCGGACACAGTTCTTGGAAAAAGGGGGACCTGAATGCACATTTATTGAGCTGAAATGTACTAAACAAAGAACCATATTGTGTCATCTACTCTGGGAATATGAGGCAACATCTGCTTCTTTTCTGCCAGCAGAGGGCTGTAAATTATATAAGGAAACAAGACAGTGTATGTCATCCAGGCTCTCAAAGCTGGGTTCAAACTTGCACACATTAGATAGAGATAAAAGAGAAAAGTACAAGAAGAGCATCTTAGATGTTATATTATAGAAGAGTTGTTTGTTTGACTTTTTTAAATCATGGCCCGTATTTCATCCTGATTCATTATTAAGTTCTTGTGCCAAGATGAACCTAATTCATTTCTGACACACTACCTCTACATCAAAAAAAGTATATGTTTTTACTAAGCAGAGTTTGTCCTCTCCCCCAGGGGTACGGCTGACTGGTTTGGGGTGAGTAAGGACAGCGACAGCACCCAGCGATGGAGGAGGAAGAGCCTGCAGCACTGCAGTCATCTGTACGGGGGTCTGAAGACGCAGGTGATGAGGGAGATGGAGCTTCACAGCCAAGACAATCTCTCCCTTGCCAGCACTGAGACCCCTCCTCCCCTCTACCTCCCACCCCTCCACCCCAGTCATCACCACTATGGCATGCAGAGGGTAGGCCTGCGCCAATGTGGGAGGGAAGCATGTTAGAGGGATGGAGACGTAGATGGGCACCTTTTCTTTCTCACATTTTCTCCCCCACCTCTTTCCTCCTTCTCTTGATGTCACATCTTGAGAATCAGGCTCGCTTTAGCGCCTTGCTTTGTCAGCTTTCGTAGGGTTCAATTGATGGGGTTTGAGCAGAGAAAGAACTTTTTTATTGATGATTTGTTTAACTAACCACAACAACAACAAGCCACCGAAAGTCACAATAAGGAGTGCAGCACTGATATTATTTATAATTATACAGTTACAGATGATGACAAAATTAATTGCCACCCTATGAAATTGTAAGTTTTTCTCATGATTTTTCCAAGTAGCATTTTTAAACATATTTCTTTAGAAAGCATGAATTATTTCTGTTGTTACACAACAATACAATTATTTCAGAAAAAAGAAAAATTACCAGGGTTAATATCATCAAAACTTTGAGCTGTCACCTTAGAAAGCAAAATCCCAAAAGGAGAAGAAGTCATTTTAGAGCTGAGAAAAAGAATTATTGATCGTCACAGAGAACAAGGTGGATATAGAAAGTTATCACAGCATTTCAAAGTTATAAGAAGTGAAGAATCATCAAGAAATGAAAAGAGAGTCACACAGTACACAGTAAAACTAATGTAAGCATTCAAAATAAATCTAGGATGCCTGGAAAAGTTGTGTTAAAATTCCTTACTCTGTTAAGACACTTGGGAAATGCTTAAAAATTAAATTTTCATGGGGGGGCTAATAATTCTGTCCTCATCTGTTTATCAATATATAATAATGAGATTACGCCCTTCATTGTGAATTCTGTCTAGCTAATAGCATGTCAGCGTAGCCCGCTAAGTGCCAGTAGCCTAAAAAGCAGTTGGTTTAGCAAATTCATCTTAAACTTTGCCCTTAGTTTTAGTATAAAAGATGATATCAGATGTAAAACATAAAGCACAAGTAAAGTAAAATCTACTTAGCGCCTGCTACATCAATTTAACCCTAATATCGATGTGTATGTGCATCCCTGCTGTTGTCTGTTCTGTTCTGTCTTGTCAGTCTAGCTTAAACGAAAAAAGGTTGTGGTGAACCGACACACTTGTACGATGTGCGTGTTGTTTTTGTGCGCAGATCGTAGACCCCCTGGCTCGGGGTCGTGCCTTCCGCAATGTGGAAGAAGTAGACGGCTTGAGTGCCCTGCAAACTCCCATGACACCCGGCACAGCTTCCCTCTGCTCATTTTCCAGCTCCCGCTCTGCCCTCAATCGTCTCCCACGACGACGCAAGCGAGAATCTGTCGCGGTCATGAGTCTCAAGGCGGCGGCGGCGCTAATGAAGGTGTATATTTGTTGTTTATTCCAGAATTCCAACGTAACACGGTCTTGCTCTGCTTTGAATTCTTCTGCACTGCTGCCTCTCAAGATATCCATGCATGTTCCTCATTCTTGGTATTAAAAGCTTATGCAACTGATTCTAGGAAGATAGCCCACATAACCACTTTGATTTACATTAAGTTGTTTCTTATTAGTCCCAGAAAAAAATACACTTATCATAATGATTTGGCAGGTTTTTTTCTGTACACAAGCATGTTGTGTAGTACAGGAGATTTGCGTGTCCTGTTTGGGATTAAAGTCAGGCCCTATACTTTACAACAGTGTGCAGGTGAGTGTCCTTGTGTGAACCATATGTAAAGGAATTATGCTGCTGTTCAGAGTGGCAGTGTGTGTGTGTGCGGGGTGGGCGGGGATTACTGGGGGTTTTACCAGCAGATGGTCCGTGATAACACCAGCGAATGCTCAGTTATCTGCTGTGTTGTTTTCAGAGTATTCTGGAAGAGCTGAGCTCATATAGGTGCTAACTCGCAGAGGCCACTGTGCTTCGTAACATCGCATCATTAAGAAACTATATGTGGTCTCGCTCTTTGGCGTCAGTGCTTAAGTTTAGGTACCAAAAACTACTTGGGGAAGATTTAGGAAAAGAAATTCAGAAAGAAAATTTTACATGACACTTAGATCTTTCATTTAAATGTGATGGCGAGGGGTTCATAGGTGAGCAGATTAGAGCTTTTTCACTATTACCACGAACCCAGTGAGCCCCCTTGCGTGCATTCGTGTGTCACCAGTAGCTTTGACAAAAAATGGTGATATTTGACAGTCTCCATTAATAGAAACCAGCTCTCATTTGGCAATGATAAAGTAATACCTTTATTATTAAGGTCCTTTAGAAAATTTCCTCCATCAATGTCCTCTTTATGATCGTTTCTCAGGGCCGGACTTTAGGTGAGAGCACTGCTGGGCGGCGCCACAGACGGAGTTTCATGCCTCCTAGTTTCTTTGAAGATGACACTGTGGATTTCCCCGACGACCTAGATACTTCTTTCTTCACCAGAGTGAGCAGTGGGCACACTCTCCCAAAGCAACTTTTAGTCACTGTGACATTAATTTGAATTCAAAGATTGATAAAGCTTATTTCTGTGAAATAAATTAAAAATACTGTCTACTGTTTATTTATGAGATGATTCCAGCTTACTGAGTTGTCTTTGCAGGAAGGCCTGCAGGATGAGTTGTCCAGCTATGCTGACGAGGTTTTTGAGACTCCATCGGAGGCAGCCCTCAAACAGCTGGATGAGAGCGAGCTCACGGGAAGCGCTCTGGATAGGAATGAACTAGAGAGGAGTCATCTCATGATGTAGGTCTCCACCATATCCTTCACATGCACACAAAAAAATGAAAGGAGCTGCAATCCCTGAGAATGCTTCCTCCTTCCCGATTCAGGCCTTTAGAGCGTGGGTGGCGGAAGGCAAAAGCCGGCTCTGTGGTCCAACCCAAAGTCCGCCTGAAACAGGAGGTGGTGAGCGTCAACAGCCATCAGCAGCGAGGGCAAAGAATCGTGGTTCCTGTTAAGAAGCTTTTTGCCAGAGAGAAGAGGCCCTATGGGCTGGGGATAGTGGGACGTCTCACTAACCGATCGTATCGAAAACGCATAGACAGCTATGTCAAGCGGCAGATTGAAGACATGGATGATCACAGGTGAGACGGCGTACGGCTGTTTATAAATGTTTAAATGTAAAAAGTAAATCATGCATTAAAAATGCTTCCCTCTTTAGGCCTTTTTTTACCTACTGGATCACCTGCGTCCACTTCCTCATTACCATTCTGGCTGTCGCCATTTACGGTATTGCCCCTATCGGCTTCTCACAACACGAAACTGTCGACTCGGTAAGTAAACTGTTCGACTTTTATAAGGGTTTAACGCTGCCTTGTTACAAATTTTTGAATAATGCAATATTTTTTTCATTTTTGAGGTGCTGAGGAACAAGGGGGTTTACGAAAATGTGAAGTTTGTGCAACAACAAAACTTCTGGGTGGGTCCGAGCTCTGTAAGTACTTCCAGTCTTTTATCTACCACCTTTCACACTTGAGCTGATGCTTCTTTCAGCTTTTAAGTTTTACGGTCTGAATGGGAAAGCTGCCAGGCGGGCAACGTGGACACCCAGGCGTGTGAATCTGATAACTCAAGAACGAAGCATTGTAGGAGTTTTAAATTGATACCACACGTTTATCTGCTAAAAATCGCAGACGAGTTTGAATCTCAGTGACCTTGGCCTCAAGGTCAGAGGTCAGAAGTTGAGTTTTCTAAAAAATCTTGTGAATGCGATCTTGAAAGACATATGTTAATTCATCTGACAGAAGTAGTGTTAGGATCTAGATGGACGTTGACGTCATGTAACGTCATCTCTTCTTCGCCACAGGAAGCGCTGATTCACCTGGGAGCCAAGTTTTCCCCATGCATGCGTCAGGATGAAGAGATCCACAAGCTGATCCAGGAGAAGAGAGCACTAGAGAGAGAATCGGGCTGCTGTGTGAGGAATGATCGCTCCGGCTGCCTGCAGACTCTACAGGAGGAGTGTTCGGTCAGTGACACCAGCTTAGATTTGAGATAGTCCCACCACCGACCGTGACCTGATTATTTCAGGCACACTATGATTTTATTGAAACGTATGCTTATAAAATGATACTTTACTGATGCTGCGAAGAACCTTCTGCTATAGGTTGGCAGCATTTGTGGGTTGGCTGGAGCTTGGGTGGTAGAGCAGGTCACCTACCAATTGGAAGGTTGGTGGTTCAATCCCTGTCTGCTCCAGTCTGCATGCCAAATATCTTTGGGCAAGATATTAACCCTAGGTTGCTCTCTGATGCATCCATTGGAGTGTGTGTGAATGTTAGATAGAAAACAGTGAATGAAGCAAGTTGTGTAAAGCGCTTTCAGTACTCAGATAGTGCTATAAAAGAACCAGTCCATTGACCGTATAGTTTTAGTGCATTCTGAATATACATGGCGTGTCTTTGCTTCTGTCTGGCTCTGCAGAGCACACTGGCAGTGTGGGTAAAGTGGCCTCAGCACCCCAGTGCTCCTTCTTTGAACAGTGAACTCCGGCAACATGGTGCCGTTTGCCATCAGGACCCCAGGTAACATGATTATCATTCTTCTGCTTTAATAGAGAACAATTTTGGATGAAGGAATCATAGCTTAAGACAAGAGCAACAGTCTGCTGGACAGACTTTTTTTTTACGTATGTGTGGGCTGAGCTGTTGGAGCCGACTTACCCTGCTGGAAGACGTCAGTGTTCACTCTTATTTCTTGTAACTTTGGATTTTGCAGAATCTGTCTGGAGCCAGCCTCCGTTTCCCCGCATGAGTGGCCGGAAGACATCACGTCTTGGCCTGTAAGCACACTCACGTGTTAACAGTTTAACCTCACAAGGTTAGATTAAGGGTTTGGTTTTATATAAAAACAAATGCTAAACTGACCACTGTTCAGAAACTAGAAGACGTTACCTCCAAAAGTTGATTCTGTTCATCTGGACGTAGCGTTTTGTGGGAGAAACGTTTCGTCACTCATCCAAGTGACTTCTTCAGTCTCAGCTGACTGCAGGTTTCCCCAATCTTATAAACAGTACATTTGCATAACGACTGAAACCAGCCCACTGAAGGAACAATGGGCTGGGAGGTCAGTTCCTTAATCTTAATTATGCAAATTCTCATGAAGACGTTACATTTCCACTGAAGTCTTTAAGCATTTTTCAGCATTACAGCTAAAATTCTTAACCAAAGCCAAACCCTGCCCCTAACTCCAGATGGGTCAAGTGTTCATCTGATACTATTATTTATCAATGAGTAGATACATGGATCAGGTAGTATCAAATAGCAATGATTATGTTTCTAAGCCAGTCATATACCAAAAGGCTAAGCTGTCTGATTATACAACTGGAGCACAGTACAACTGTACTGCAAGAGATGCTGCAGTGAGAGTCTCTAAAGACAGGCTACAAAGGAGACTAGTGTAATATTGCATTTAAGTGATTTGGTTCAAGTGAAGGTGAGGCAAACAGTCGTCTCCTTGTTCTTCTTGTGTGTGTGTGTGTTTTTTTAAACTGTTGTAACTGTAATCCGATGAGAAACTTTCACTGTGGTTTTGATCTGTAGGTTTGCACAAGGTTCAACTCTGGGAATCACACTAACCTCCCCCACATAGACTGCACCATCACAGGCCGGCCCTGCTGCATCGGAACCAAAGGACGGTGAGGATCGGGAAAATTTGTTTACAACACGCGCTGAGTGCTCAGTAACAGCGTAAAACATTAACAGTATCTTTATGGTGCAGTGAAAAAAGGAACTGAGCCACCTTTTGATTACATAATAAATATGTTTAAATAAAATCTTAGTACACTGATCTCTACTTAAAAGCCTGATTCCTGTTGCAGGTGTGAAATAACTTCTAGAGAGTATTGTGATTTTATGCATGGCTACTTCCATGAGGAGGCTACTCTCTGCTCACAGGTAGGACAAACAAACAGCACACCCACACCTTTTTTTACTGCATGGTTAAAAACCGTGGCCACTGTAAATTTGCTCCTCTAAGTGAGAGCCTGTTGATTTAAAATGTTGTTGCTCCAGGTGAGGCTCGAACTCACAACCTCGGCATTGCTCTGCAGGTTACTGTCGTATAAGTACCGCGCGCTGACCGATTGCGCCACTGGAGCCCCTGCAGAGTGTAATCCAACAGAATGGACTGTGGACTGCATTCGCCTCTGGCATGTTCCACCACAAGGTGGCAGCAGAACATCACTGACTGTTGTAGCCGTAACCCTGACTGATTGTGTTGTTGTTGTTGTTGTTGTTGTTTTCATGTGTCCCAGGTGGCTTGCATGGACGATGTCTGCGGTTTGCTGCCTTTCCTCAACCCAGAGGTCCCTGATCAGTTCTCTCGGCTCTGGTTGTCCTTGTTTCTTCACGCTGGGTGACTGCACCCTTCTTTTCTCCCTTCAGTATTTACAGCAGCCATGAAGCTGTGAAATTATGGGAAAAACTTACTTGCCTGAATAATACTTCAGTGAAATTGTGCATGCATTTGTGGAATGGTAAGGATAACTGGTGGCCTGTCTTGCCTGTCCCTGCAGAATTCTGCACTGCTTGGTTTCGGTGTTGTTTCAGATGACGGTGCTGAGAGATATAGAGAAGTTGGCTGGCTGGCTCAGAATCTCTATTATCTACATGCTCAGTGGCATCACTGGCAACCTGGCCTCTGCCATCTTCCTGCCCTATAGAGCAGAGGTACAAGCTGATGTTGATGTTACCAAAAAATATCATAGTTATACATTGTTTTCATTTAGCGGATCTGTGTGCAATCTATCTGTGCTTGTCTTTTTCCTCCCAGGTGGGTCCTGCTGGCAGCCAGTTTGGTATCCTGGCTTGTCTTTTCGTGGAGCTGTTTCAGAGCTGGCAGATCCTCGAGCGACCGTGGCGAGCGTTCGCTAAGCTGGTGGCCATCTCTGTGTTCTTCTTCTCTTTCGGTTTGCTTCCCTGGATCGACAACTTTGCCCACATCTGTGGTTTCATTTCCGGATTCTTCCTGTCCTTCGCCTTCCTCCCGTACATCAGGTAAGTGAAGATTCCACTGTGTGCATTTCTATCCAGGCTTTTACTGCATTGGCAGTACATTTGAGGCCATTTTAATGCTAAGAAATGAAGCCGCTGCTAATCAGATGCTTTCTAGATGGTATTACATGGTAGGTCAAAATGTGACCATACTTTTATGTGTGTTCAGTCCAGCTCTTGTGTAATTTAGCATACCTCAATGTTGTCTGATGGAGTAGAGGGATTAACTGAAGGGCCAGATGCATCTCTTAAATGCATGACTTTCATCTGCTGCTTATCTGCTTCTACTTCTTCTCTTTTACTCCTTTCTTTTATCTTTTCTGTGTTTTTTAAGACAGGTTGCTAGTAAAAAAAGTGCCTAAAGATACAGTTTAAAACAGGTTCTAAATAGCAGTGAAAAAGCAGTGTCCAAAGAAAAGCTTTGAAAGACCTTCAGAAAGCCTGGAGGACTATTGCTGAAGGAAGGTCGGACTCCTTGGAAGCAAAATATAAGGAAATAAAAGAAATGGCTCACATTTTGTGGAAACTGAAGAGACTGAAAACTGTTGCCACTGTTTTATATTTAAAGATAAATTAAGCTGGTGCTAGTTAGCTTAGCTTAGCATTCACTTGGCTTACCTCTAGATTCTTTATTCTTTCCTTTTACTGAACGTTTCCTCAGTCTGTCCTCAGTCTATATGCAGTGTCCGCTTGTAGTTTTCACTCCCTTCATCACCTTGATGATTTAAGAGGTTTGATGCAAAACAATGAGCGTTCTCTGAGGGAAGTAATAATGCCACTGTTGTTTTGTTGTTGTTTTTTTCACCCACCAGCTTTGGCCGTTCCGATATGTACCGAAAGCGAGTCCAAATCTGCGTCTTCCTGCTGATCTTCCTGGGTCTGTTCTCCGCTCTGGCCGTTCTCTTCTACATCTACCCCGTGAAGTGCGACTGGTGCGAGTACCTCACCTGCATCCCCATCACAGACAAGTTCTGCGAGAAGTACGACCTAAACGCACACCTCCTCTGACTGTTAGTCAGTGGAGTACGAGCTGGCCCGTTTCTTCCCTGATGTCCACTGATAAGATAGGATGTCTGAAATGGTGCTTGGTAGCACTTACGACTGATAAAACCATCAGTATTTCTAGATTTTGTACGGACTGGTTAATTCCAGATGTATTTTTTTAATATACAACAACATGCATGAAAGCCTTCAGGAGTTTGACTAAATATATTAATATGCATGAAAACAAGGAGAACAATGGACTAATAACTGACCTGCGTGTGACTGATCTTGTCCTGAGCTAATCGATGTCCACTTGCACTGGCCAGTAACAGTACACTTTAGTGGCCACATGGAAGTTTTTAAAAAAAAATTTTATTTGGTACTTTTTTACCCAGCAGTCACCGCTTCCTGGATGCTCTGCCATGAACTCTAAGGACACGAGGCTCTAAATTCATCAGCGTGCCTTACTGATACAGCACAGCCTCTGACATTAACGTCTGTGGAAACTGCTTTCAGACACAAATCATGTCAGATATGTTTTTTACTTCAGTATTTGGAGACTGGAATGCCATTTTTGTTTATTTGTTTACCACTCTGGAAACCACAGCCTTTAAAGCACTCCAGTCACAAATGGATGTTCTGTTTTTTTAATATTCACCTTTTTTTTTTTTACATGTTTACAAAAGACAACAACAACAACAAAAAAAACACGTGGGTTCATATGCTCAATTGTAGAAAGCTGTTAAAGGTGAATTTGTGTATGTGTGTGTTTTTTATTAAAAGTGGTGGCGTTTTAGCTACCTGGCAATGAACACAAGAGGACAAAATCCGTGACTGTGTGTTGTCTGTTCTCAGATAACCAGAGACTGATGCTTGAACTTACAACCTCAGCATTGCTTCATAAGGTAGTACGCCACGCTACCCGACTGCACCACTGGAGCCCACTGTGTCTGTAATTTTTGGGTTATATTTGTGAATTGTCATGAATGACTGTGGCTCGTATAGATCTTTTAGAGCAGGGGTGGGGGAACTCCAGGCCTCGAGGGCCGGTGTCCTGCAGGTTTTAGATGTGTCCTTGATCCAACACAGCTGATTTAAATGGCTAAATTACCTCCTCAACATGTCTTGAAGTTCTCCAGAGGCCTGGTAATGAACTAATCATTTGATTCAGGTGTGTTGGCCAAGGGTGAGATCTAAAAGCTGCAGGACACTGGCCCCTGAGGCCTGGAGTTCCCCACCCTTGTTTTAGACCATGGTTGTCAAACATATGGCCCAGGGGCCAAAATTGGCCTGGGAAAGACTCCAATCTGGTCCGCTGGATTGCTTTGGAAAATGTAAAGGATACATGAAGGCATACATTTTTGGACTTTTAAATTAATTTTAAAATGTTTTACAACTTTTTCTGATAAAGACACCCCATCCCCACCACCACAGCCATTCATATTACACCACAGTAATAGATAAACAATAAAATAAAAAAAAAGTTCCTGTTTTTTCACTACTGACTATATAAATTTATATTTATTTACAACAAATCCACAAAGAAGGTCATTTCTTGTGAGTTAACACAGAAACTTTGTTTTATAATTACAGGACAGTCTGGCCAATGAGCTACTAGATCATTCTCTGTAATTTTACACATTTATTTCTTACATTTAAAGTTGTGCTGAAAGATATGTTTCATTTACTACAGCAGTATTTCTATATCAAGAGGAACATCCTGGACATACTGTTGGAATTGCGCCTTTTTTTTTTACATTCACTTTATACCAAGAATATTTTTCCTTAATGGTTCATTATTTGAATAAATAAACCTTTGATTTTATATATTTCAGTTGCATTTTAATACATTAACATCATTAATCACTCCTTGAAATGGAGAATCCATTATAATGTACAGAATTCAAAAACACAGCACTTCTATTTTTTGTTTCAGTCAATATAGATATCGGGCGACCATTACTGCTAACAGAAGTGATTCTTTTTAAAATTCTGAGTATGGTATATCATAATGAAATTGGCATATAAACTGACCTTTTCTGTTTGTCAGATAATCAGTAACCCTCTCTTGGGCACGCAGAAAGAATCAAATCAGATGTGACGCCTCGTGAATGCAATAACGTAAGCCGACAATGATGATAGTGGCCTTTTACACTGAAACTATAAACACCATTAAATACCGATGGCTAATTTCTTAACACTCGTCAGAGCCGGACAAACAGAAGTCTTGCTGCGTTTGGGGAACGGCCAATAGATGGCAAACCGAGACCAATAACTTAGAGGTTGGGGTGCAACATGACCACCACTGAGGGTGTGAAGCTCAAATTACAGCAATGCTGTTGTGGTGTTCTCGGGGATTTGAATGTCATTAATTCAAGCAGAAGGTTTATTAGCGTGCAGAGCGCTTATTGCGGCCCCTGATGCTCACCGCGTGTTGCACCGATGGGTTTGTTGACGCCGGCGCTTTCTTCCTCCTCTCTTTGAGCGTGCACGCACACGCACACGCTGGCATTTGCATGCACATACACACGTGTGATTGCTCTGGCATTCATTAAGTCTTGTCTGTAATTGACTCTAAATAAGTGCGCACTTATGCCAGAGAGGAGCTGAGAGGACAAACGGCGCAAACACAGACAACACTGATCTGCATACAGAATGGAGCAGAAGTCGTCTTTGTACGACAAGCTGGAGTTGACTTTGGTGTTGTGATAATTGTTCTCCTACTCTCTTTTATTATGAATATGCAGTGGGGTCAGGAATGCAGGATTAACAATCTAAGAACCTCACATCTGTTCTCATATTTGTTTAAAATCAGGCTCGATCAGATGCTTTAAGACAGTTCTGCAAGCATGAAAGAAAAACCAGTAACACTTTATAATACAGCCTGTGTAAGGGTGTCATTTCCCAGTAATTAAATGGAATTTTAGTTGAAATTACAATGTAATTATTAGAAACAAACAAATAATAATTATATATGTGCGTATAAAAAGATAGATAGACAGATAGAAAAAAATAGTTCTCCACTCCTCACAGCTTGAGGGTCCTGCGCAGTGTCTTTACTGTTCCTATGACCATGCTCTTCTGGACAGAGATCTTGGATGTTCCTGGGCTCTGGAGACACTTGCCCAGTTTGGGGTCACTGCCCCGAGTGCTGTGATTACCACTGGGACCACTGTTGCCTTCACCCTCCATATCTTCACGAGCTCATCTCACAGCCCTTGCTATGTCCCCAACTTCTCGTGTTCCTTCTTCCTGATGTTGCTGTCACTTTCTATCACTTTCTATCACTTGCTATCACTTAGTTTGTCTGTCTTTATCTAGAAGTTCCACAGGATCTTTGCTTGGTCGTGGTCAACCACCCTAGGGGGCGTCTCCCATTTTGACCTAAGGACTTCCAGGCCAAACTCGGCACATATTTCCTCTATACTATACCAGCCACTTGGTTATGGCGTTCCATGTATGCCCTGCCTGCTAGCCTCTTGCTCCCTGCTGTTACGTGCTGGATTGTCTCAGGGGCATCTTTGCACACCCTGTATCACGGGGTGGCTGTAGCTCAGGTGGCAGAGCAGGTCAGCTGCTAACCAGAAGGTCGGTGGTTCGATCCCAGGCTGCATGCCAAATACCCAAGATACTAATCCCATGTTGCCTACTGTCAGTGCGCCCCAGTGCAGCTGTGGCTGCAATGTAGCTTGCCATTGTGAGAGTGAATGGGTGGAATGTAGTGTAAAGCGCTTTGGGGTCCTTAGGGACTAAGTAAAGCACTATACAAATACAGGCCATTTACCATTTGCACCTGGAGTGTTGTCTTGGTTCCTCAACAACTGAGTTGGTATGGCTTCAGTTATATGTCTTTCAGTCACACACCAAAGTAGGCTCGAGTAGCATGAGGGACCTAGCCAGGGGACGCTTACTGGAGGCATGCCCTGATCAGGATTCAAACCCCCAACCTATTGTTCCAAAGGCTGCTTTTTTGTTTGTTTGTTGTTTTGTAACCACCAGCAGATTGTGTTAACTGGCAGTGTTTTTTTTTTAAGGTTTTTGGTTTTATTAATTTGATTATACGTTGATCAACACGAGACTCCCAGTAACCGAGTTGCCATTATTATAGGTAGCATTTAAGTGGAATAAAACTTGAGCACTATAAGTAGCTAACAATACCCTACACTGCCTCGTTTGCACAATTTCTACAGTTGGAACTGTTTGGACTCTTTGGACAGCATGGTGGCTAAGTGGGTGGATAAATGGGTAACACCGTTGCCTCACACAAAGAATCGCCTAGTTCAACCTCCTTTTTCTCTGTGGGCTTATTTAAATTTCATAAACTATAACTTTGTGGTGATTTGGGATTTTATACTATGGAAGTCTCCTATGATCTCCTTTTTCTGTGTTGTGTCTATGCTGTAGATGGCTGAACAACTAATAGTGACAAGTTAATGACCCTGCATACAATTCCTGAAAAATAATCTCATTCTGTCATCTACTGGCTGCTTGGTGTAATTAAGGCAGCACCCAAAGCCATTACCCCCCCGCCCAACAACAACCACCACCCTACCCACCTCCCCATCCCAACCTCACCACTCAGACTCCTCAGAGGAAATTATCTCTCCCTTCTCCCCCCCCCCCCCCCCCCCACACAAAAAAAAAAAAAAAAACACACCACCCCCCCCCCCCCCCCTTCCCCCACCCCTC
>VUQG01019972.1:13027-27704 GCA_015106755.1 Etia nguti | reverse complement strand
GGTGTCATTGAGTACAGTTTCCTTCACCATCAAAAGGCACTCAGAAACTGGGGCAAACTCTGACAGGAAGATGTCTGGCAGACCCAAAGCCACAACTGAATCAGAGGACAAGTTTCTGAGAGTTAACAGCTTGCATGATAGGCAGCTCACAGGACTGGACACAGGACAACAGCTTCAAGAACAGCTTATAGTGGTTGTAATAAGCAAGTCTCAGTTTCAACTGTGAAGAGAAGACTTCGAGCTGCAGGTTTGACAGGACGAGTTGCAACATGAAAGTCATTGCAAAGACTTTAGAATAAGACAAAGAGGCTTGCCCGGGCCATGAAACACCGCCATTGGACTACTGAAGACTGGAAGAAGGTATTATGGACTGATGAATCAAAATTTGAAATCTTCGGTTCATTTCGCAGGATCTTTGTACGCCGTCGAGTAGGCGGAAGGATGGTGCCACAGTGTGTTTTCAGCTGTTATAGCTGCCAAAGGTGGCTACTCTGATGAGTCAAACGTTTAGAGTACATTTTGGTCTGTAAATTAATTCCAAGATTTCTTTTTTAACTCCAATTGCTTATTTGTACTATGCTTTCATTTCAGAGTGCAATGAAACATTAAGCTGCATAATTTTCAATAAAAAACTGGAAAAATTGGGGTGTTCTAAAACTTTTGAGTGGTAGTGCATATTGTTAATTTAGAACAGGTGCGAAATAAACCTTATGCTGGGTGCTAGTCTAATAAATTTGTTAATAACTATACAGAAAATAAAAGATTAATATTAGTGGTGTGGTCTTCCATTCTAGCGCAGGAAGACCACAAATATTGTTTTTGACATCTTTATAGGCCAGATGGCCAGAATTGGAAACCAATATCAGTTTGCAGTGTTAATAAGGGTAAACCGAGTGGAATCCTTAAAACATCAGAGAAACATTTTTTGAAACATGGGGGAAAAGGTTGATGAAAGAGTGACAGATGGTTTCCTCAAATTAAAAAAAGTAGTAGTAACTAGAGGACCAGTGAGGGGGACCAATTCAGATACACAACTTACTGCAAACACTTGAAGCGTTTAAAAAAAAAGTATAAATAAAAAATAGGTGTAGAATATTAGTAAGCTTATAGAGCAATAATAAAGTTTTTTTTAAACCTATATTAGTAACTGAATTTGAACAAAGAAAATAGGGGACATGACAATTACTTTTGTAAAATAATAATAATAATAATTTTAACACATATAATTGCTTTGTGTGTGTGTGTGTGTGTACGTGTGTGTGTGTGTGTGTGTGTGTGTGAGAGGGGGGGGGATAGTAATAGGAATGACCTATTTATGGATCTTCGTCTGCAAGTAAAAAAACTCTCTGCCGTTACCTTCATCCGACTCCAGCGCGCTTGAGTCCAGGTGATGTTCGATGAGCAGCGGCTGTCGTACCTCCGTGTCTCCGGCATGCTTGTGACGGGACATCCCCTCCAGAGAAGTCGGGTGTCTCTAATCTGGGCACGTAAGCTTTGGGTAGATTAGCTAACTTCTCTCCAGATCCGTCAAATCTCCGAGCGCTGCGCGGTGTCCGGTCCTATGACTGCCAAGTCTACAGGCTACAGCTAACACTGAAGCTAACCTGACAAGAAGTAGGAGGAGTAGGACCAGGAAGTGAAAAGACAGCGGCGGGTTTGCACGTCCTGAGCAGTGTCTCTTCTCCACTAGTCAGCCCAGTTTAGGTGTACATCCCCGCCCCGTCGAGGTAAACCACAGTGAGAAACAGCGAAGGTAACGTTAGCTGCTAACCGAAGGAGACAAGTCTGTGTGAGAGAGAGCAGAGGGGAGCAGTTGACGTTACCTCCCCTTGTGTTTTGAAAGAGAGTGAAGATGGCGACCAGCTCGGAGCGCAGTCCTCCCCCGTTCCCGGACTCCGAGGACCAAGATGTGCTGGACACTGAAGATGTCCGAGGCCGCGACAGTGATGAAGACGAGGACCTCTTCGGGAGTACGGTATGTACTAGTGGAGTCGAGCTAGCTGTTAGCGGTCAGGTCTGGATAACTCGTTAACTTAACGCAGAGTTAGCTAGGAAAGCTAATGAGGCAAAAGTTTTAGGAGATGTTGGCCAACGTTAAGCAGTTGCAGAGGGGGGAAAATAAGAAAAAATGTTGACATAAGCTATTGTCATCTCCAAAACTCTTAGTATTTCCTAATTTTTCGAAGCATTTGTTATAGAAACTCCATACCACCTGCCTACGAGCTTTAGGAGTTCTGCAAACGCCCTCGCTGGTATTGATTTCACCCTGAAAGTTGCTCTTTGAAGTTCTCCCTCGCAGTGATTCAGTTAACCAAACCAGGTCACGCCGTACTTCCTGTTTTGGTGCTTGGAATGTGGGAGTTCTTTTAATCTTATAAAACTTTCCCGAGCTAACATTTAAATCTGAAGGTCTCCTCTGCATTTTTGTAGGACGTGCAGACTTTTCACGCCATGCGTAGGTGAGGTGAAATCTGCAGACAGTGAGGTCTGTGTGTGGTTTCTGTGAGAGCTGACACAGTAAGGGAGGTGATTGTGTTATTGCACGATGCTTATTAGTCGGTTAAATGAGCTTCCCCCTTTTATTTACGTATTTTCCCCCCTAAAATAAGGATTGTAAGCTGGCTCGGGCAGCCTCCTGTCATGTGAGCGTGGTGTGGTCACATGGTCAGAACCCGGATGTTTTCCTACAGTCAAAGTTCAGAGGATACATTAGAAAGTTGCTGTCTTCGTTTTTTTTTTCTCCCAACACTGAACTCACTGCTGCACGGAAACCCTCAGTCAGCATTTTATGGATGTTTCAGGTGTCAGAGCTCATGCCTGAAGTAATGTTTGGAAATGGATCAGCAGCCAGGGCATTCAGAGAGACTTGACTTCCTATAAAAAGAAGTTTTGGGGATGTATTACTATTGTTTTAAGCACTTTCTGTCTAAGGAGTATAATAGCACATGCACATTTTTCATTTCCAATTAGGGCTGACAGATATACAGATAAAATGGAAATATTTTTGGGACCACTAAATACAGTTATTAGTCATTGTACATTAATTTTCCACTAGTACTGAAAAAATGTAACACTGCCAATTTCCCTGTATGTCACATAATAATAATAACGATAATAAAAAAATAAAAATAATAATAATCAGATACTACAGACTGTATATAAAAGATAGACACAGCCAATACGACATCATTCATTATTTAGCAAAACTCTCTTATAAAGCCTTGAGCTGAGAATTTTCTTTCTTGACGATAAACGTGGTTCATCACGTTCCTAAATTGGATGTGATGAACCAGGTGTGCATCTGACTTTGAAATGAAAGAAACTACACAGTCATTTGCTAATGACTCATCGATAGCAAATGCGCGTAGCCTTTTTGAATCCATTGATGACCATTACTTACAAAAATATCCTGCATGTTTTATTCAGTATGACCTGAAACCATCAGGCCCATTAGGTCATCAGAAAAAGTTGTCTTTAATCCTGCCAAGGTCACAGAGTAACAGATCCAAGGGTTGTTTTCATCTTCTGAATCAGGAGCCTTAAAAGCAAGTCATTTAAGTTCATTAAGTCATTTTGTTCACTAGCCTGTAAAGAAAAACCTAAACACTGCAATCGTTGTTACGTTAGACTGTTACATTAGTCTGACCTAGGCTTACCCAATAAAATGGTTACTGAGGAGATTTGTTTTGTGTTCTTGGCGAGAACATGTCTGTTAAATCTATTTCTCAAGCATCATAAAATGTTCCCTGCAACTTGCCTTAGCTTTTTACAGTGACAAAGTCCTAGTGTTTTAATTTGAAAGCATTGTTTCTGCTGTGAGCGACACACCCAGTAGCTGGGATGGCCATTGGATGTTTAGATGTTACCCAGTATCCAATTTGGTTCCCTAGAGACCAGATTGTGTAAGGTGAAGCTGTTGAGATCTAAGAAAAAAAACCCAAAGGTGTTAAAATTTGTAACGTCTAGCAACTTGTTGCATGAGGTTTGAATTAGTTTAAGAATTGTCTGTTGTCTATTTGACACACACGTGACATGACAGTAATTGACATTAAGCATCCCCTTTTGGCCTTCAGAGCACATCACCAGTGACCGAAATGGACACCACACCGACCAGTGATGTTTCAATGAAGCCTCCCAGTGACATCATGAATGATCCTTTAATCGAGCCAATGAGCAGCCAAACAGAAAACAAGCCAGCGAGTGAACCCTCAGACGATTTTTTTGACCTGACAAACAATGTTAGCATTGCAGCTGCAACAAAATCCGATGATTTCGTTGACATATTGGGAAGCGAAACTGGAGCTCAGAGAGGGGAAGTAGTAAAGGCAGATGTTACTGTTGAAGCAACAATAGATAAAAGTGAAGTGACTGCTGGCGTTACAGATCCACTCAGTCAGCAGGAAGCAAAACAAACGTCCACCGCTCCAGTTATCGACCTCAGTGGTGACTCACAGCAACAGCCTGTTATTAGCAAAATTGCCGACCCTTTGGTCGACCTCTTTAGTGATGCTCCACCAGCTGCTGAAACCAAAAAACCCAGCAGCGCAAAAGTCGATCTCTTTGACGACGAGGAAGGGAGTGATTTTTTCGCAGAGCCGCTGCAGACCAAGCCTGCCAAGCAGCCGCAGAAAAGCCTCTTCAGTGAACCTGACGAGGACGTGTTCGGCGAGCCGCTGGGTGCCATCTCAAAGAAGCCCGTCTCTAAAGAGCAGAAGGAGAAATCTGTCACAACCAAAGTTACTGCAGGTGGACCTCTGCAAGACAGTAAGCCAACCGATATCTTTAGTCAGGCAGCTGTCCCAACACCCAGCGTCACCAGAACCGTCAATTCCAAGACCAATGGAGTCCACTCTGAGGAGGAGGGTGATATATTTGCTGGTGGGTCCACCGTATTTTATTCTTTTTTATTCTCATTCAGTTTATGTTACCAAAGTTTCAAGCCTAGAGTTGGTCTTCATACTCAAGTCATGATTCAAGACAGCTTCAGTGAAGTTCATATGTTAGAGGTTTGTGCATAATCATGTCTATGTAGTGGATAAAATGAGCTCTAGACTGGAAAAATGTTGATGGAAGCCTCCTAAAGTTGAAACGACAGCATGGAAAGTAATGTTTGCTTCATTGTAAATAACTGTTTTGCCAGCATTGAGTTTGAAACTTTGTACTGGGCTGTGCCTGTTATGGGAGAGTGGCTCACATTACTTAGAAAAAAACCTTTGAGTAGTAGCGCTCTTAAAAGTCAAGTAAAGCAATATTTAACTAGAAGCAGCTATCATGATTTTCTGTGCATTGTGTTTCATGCTGCTACCAGCCAGGATGAGGACATCTCAATTAAGATAATGGGACCATCTGAATGCAAAGTTCAGTTAAATCCACAGGTTTAACAGTTCCATGTTTGTGTCAGACACCTGAGATGGAAAACACAAGTTTCAGTCTGGTGTAAATAAGTGATTAAGAAACCAACAGAGATGGTCCTGTTGAGGCATGACAGAAGCAGCTCCAGTTTGTGCTCCCAGATCACCACACACAGAACAGAACTCAGAATCTCTGTAAATACTTAAAGGTAGACTTAAAACTGAGGAAAAAGCAGATATTATCAAGGTCCACTATGCTAGGTAAATAATGGATATCTTACTGCACGTTTCCCCTCTAGCAGAGGCCACAGTGGAGCTCTCTCTCGACAGTCCGAGGAATGAGAGAAAAAAGGAGGCGACGGCCAAGCCTTCTGCTCCCGCCCCCACCTCTCTGCCAGCAGCTGCCGGCCTCGCCAAGCCACAGCCTCCTGCCCTGGAAGAGGTGAGCTCAGGTTTAAATCCAGACAAAGAGTTTCGAGTGTGAGCCCATGAAATAATTTCCAAATATTTAATAAATATACACACCACTTTATTCTATCCTTTATTTATTCAGCTAAACGTCTCTTTGAGATTTATATATTAAAACAGGAAACAGTGGTGTATTGAGCTTCTGCAGCCAGTAATAAAATATAAAGCACAGTGGCAGACAGTATCTAACATCTTTAGGTGCTGATCAGGTGCATTCATATCGAGCAGATCACTCTAATCCAGTAAAGATTTAAATCAAACATTTCCTCATCTTGAGTAAGAAACGGGATTTATTCTTTTTTTTTAAATGTGCTTAAAGTTTCAGCTTGGTCAGAAGCTGTTCATTTGATTTTTAAAATGACAGATTTGGATCTATAATAAACCTTACTAAAACCTGTTGGTTTTAAGAAGATTAAATGTTAACCCTCTGCCCAAACATCAGAATGAGAGAACTGAGGCAGCATGAGGTTCTTTCCAGCAGCGGTTTAACCTGTTTAACATCCCACCACAACAAACTGTGCTGAAAGAAGTGGACTGTTCAGCGTTTTTCATGTCATGTTGCACTTTTATGTTCAAAATTTGTTTCAGTTGGAAGAAGAGGAAGAAGAAGAGGAGGAAGACACATTTGACATCTTTGTCTCTGTCAAAGATCCAGAAAAAATAGGTGAGGCTTATTTTTTTTTATTGCTTAATGTATTTTAAAGATCAGTTAGCTGAGTAATCTTTGTATGTATTTATACAGTCGGGGACATTTTTTCCTTAATGATGTATGTATTGTTTTTTTTTTTCTTCAGGGGATGGTATGAATGCCTACATGGCCTACAAAGTATCCACACAGGTAAAAATGTGTCATTATTCATCATTTTACTTGAGGTTGGTTAAAGGTTACCGAGAGATGAAATATTGACGAGTGCATTGTTGGAGACACACCCGTGCTCTGCTCTTAGAGGGAAAACAAAGGTTGCGACACAAGTTTAGTGGAGTAATGGAGCAAACACAAGCATGCTGGGTACATAAATTCCATTAATGTCTGTTTCAGACCACACTGCCCATGTTTCGCAACAAGACATTCACAGTGAGGCGACGCTTCAGCGACTTCCTCGGACTTTATGAGAAGCTCTCTGAAAAACATGGACCAAATGGATTCATTGTGCCTCCGCCACCAGAAAAGAGCCTCCTGGGTACGCTGACGCACTCATCGCGTCTCACGCTTTCCTTAGAATTATAATGAAAAATCTGCTCTCAATCATAAGTGGTGATGATCGTTATCTTGCGCAGGGATGACAAAGGTGAAAGTGGGGAAGGAAGATTCGTCGTCTGCAGACTTTGTTGAGAGAAGAAGAGGTGCTCTGGAAAGGTAAGAGAGAGAGAATGGCATGAGCCTGCACTAAATATGCCGTGAAGGAATTAGGTTATGCCAAAGTCTGTGGTGTAGCCTGCCTTTTTACTGGTTGTCTGCAACCATTAGCTGTAATATTACGGATATACTGGGTGGGTATTGTACCTGCACTGCTAACACAGAGTCCTAAGCCTTGCACAGGAAGCGTGATGTGACAAGAAAATAATTAATGCAAAAGCATCACCACCACTTCCCCATTGATGCTCTCGTGCTGTTCTGATGTTGCAATTCCCAGACTAATCGTGAAAATGAAGCCTGTCCCTGTTGTCTGATTGAACAGGTATCTGCAGAGGGTGGTAAATCACCCATCGCTTCTCCAAGATCCGGATGTCAGAGAGTTCCTGGAGAGAGAGGAAGTAAGAGGATTTTGTTTAGTTTGAGCTTGAGTTACTTTTTGTTTCACTTCTCTGTTTTTATAGTGGATGAATGATGTATTTGTAGTTACAAACATTACAGCTTTCACCAAACTAGTGTGCTTTACCTAAGCATTAGTGGTTGGGTGTCACTGTGCAGACGATGGAGGAAGATGGAGTTGCAGTAAAATATTGAAAACGCTCATATCGCAGTTTGCAGCCTGGGTTTTAGAATCATCACAGCTAACACAACTAATGCATCTGCAGTTGCCTCGAGCAGTGAGCACTCAGGCTCTGAGCGGCGCCGGCTTCTTAAAGATGATCAATAAAGCGACAGACGCCGTCAGCAAGATGACCATCAAGATGAACGAGTCAGATGTGGTGAGTTCAGCTGTAAACACACGCTCATGTTCTTCACTGCATTTTTCAGTTTTTCTACTAAAGCAGAGTTTCAGTGGAACTTTCGAGCATAAACAGAGTTGCAGTTTCATGGTTTAATTTTTGACAGTTATGGGATTTATCTTCGGTAATGATGCTTGTAGTGCCGTAGAGCTCACAGCCCTCGCGGGTAGTGTTGGAGTCATGCTAATGGTGCGTTGTGCTGCAGTGGTTCGAGGAGAAGCTGCAAGAGGTGGAATCTGCAGACCAGCAGTTCAGGAAGCTCCACGCGCTGGTCGAATCCCTGGTGGTCCACAGGAAAGGTCCGTTGTCTTTTTTTCCAGTCTGTAAAGTGACTCATTGGTTATCATTTGGATGCGTTTGTACAGGTTTTGGCCACTTGAGGGCAGCAGAGTGAAATGTGTTCAGATGTTAAACATTGTTAATTTAACACTTTTTAATGACTTTTTCTCCTCTAATAAAAACTTTTATAAAGCTTTGAATAACGCCACCTACAAATGAAATGTGTGAATGCACCTTTTAGCCCATAATTTCTGCTTTCATTTCTTGTATATGTTCTTTTATTCATGTTTGTGTGAAGAACACTTGTCTTTGCATTCAAATCTAGAGCTGTCACTGAACACAGCGAGCTTCGCCAAAAGTGCGGCCATGCTGGGCAGCGCAGAGGACAACACCGCCCTGTCCCGCGCCCTCTCCCAGCTGGCCGAGGTGGAGGACAAGATGGAGCAGCTACACCAGGAACAAGCTGCAAACGACACCTTCACCTTTGCAGAAATGATCGCAGATTACATCCGCCTGCTGGGTGCTGTGAGGGTATGGAGGGAATTTGTTTAGCTAGTTTCTGTAGGTCACAGCTGTTTAAATTTTGTTTTGTTTTTTTAAGTGTTTTTTTTTTTCCCCTAAGAAGTGAAATGTCCAATATCGTTAAATGTTAAAAAGCACGTACATGAAGGTGAAATGATGTGAGTTTTGTGACCTGCAGGGGTCCTTTGATCACCGGATGAAGGCGTGGCAGCGCTGGCAGGATGCTCAGTCCATGCTCCAGAAGAAGAGGGAGACTGAGGCCAAACTCCTGTGGGCCAACAAGCCCGACAAGCTGCAGCTGGCCAAGGAGGAGATCGCTGAGGTACGACATGGGCCAAAAACAACAAAGTAAAAAAAAAAAAGCTCGGATGTGGCTGAAACCCCTGTTTGATGAGGCCTCGCCAAGTTTGGGAGCAACGTTTTAGTAACTTACATTTTCCTGTTCCTTGGTTCATTCTTAGCTTGATGTTAATCACCATAATCAACCATAGCTTTTGCTACACAAACTCTGTATGTGAAGCATTGTATTTGGTTTGAGACTCCTCTGTGATCTTTATCTTTGGAAACAGTGGGAGGCCAAAGTGACGCAGTACGAGCGAGACTTTGAAAGAGTTTCTGCAACTGTTCGCAAGGAAGTCATTCGCTTTGAGGTACCAGTGTCGATTCTTATTAGTATCCGCATCAGTAACTGCTCAGACAGCCGAACGGGCTGAGAGTGATAAATCCTTCTGAAAAATCTCTCCTAACAGAGAGAAAAGACCAAGAATTGCAAAAGACAGATTATCAAGTATTTGGAGTGTCTGCTTCAGTCTCAGCAACAGGTGAGTGAGTCAGAATTTTCATATTCAGAAACCTGTAAGGCGTGCACTGGATTTAGGTCTGTTTTTAACTGTTGAGCATCACAGATAATCTCCAGAAGTTGACATTTTCAAAAGTAAATCATACACGAGGTAATAAGTAAGGTAAGATGACAGGAACAAGACTTTACATATGTTTTTATGTAAAGGTTAAGTAAAGCAGTTAAAGAATATTTGAGTTTCTGTGTGGACCAAAACTCCCAAAATTCAAAATAAGTAAACGACTCAGTAAATCTGCAAACATTTTGATTCAATTTAACTTATTTAACGTATTTAACTTTTGCACTTTTCACTCTAATTCTCTAAATTGGTATTTTCTTCACGATTCTTTATGCGTGTGCTTTATGCTTTTTCATTATTCCAGTGAGGCTCTGGTTAGTATGTCAGAGTCAGCTGTCACCTGTTGGTTCATTTAAAGCAGCTTTGTTAGAAAACTGAGGCTAATCCAGCTTACAATCCAGTATGAATAATAGACAAGTTCATGAAATCAAATGAAACTTCTATCAAATAAAAGTATGAGCGAAACATTAACAAATAACCAAATATTTGCATTTACTTCAACAAATATTAGATGAATATTAGAAAGTAATTAAACCTAAATGTCGATTTAACACATTTATTATATATTACCAAATTCATTTTTTAAAAGATATTTGTGATTTGTGATACACTGAAATACATATTATATAAATTTATTTATGTGCTTACTTTGGATTTTAGGAGTTTTTTATCATTTATATGAAAGAGCCCAAAGTAGCAACTTTAAATTGTTTCTTTGGTCCACAAAAAGTTACAAATTCATGTACTAGACCCAGCTGACTGCAGGTTTCCCCAACCTTATAAACAGCACATTTGCACAATGACTGAAAGTTTCCGTCACTTGGATGAGTGACGAAACGTTTCTCCCACTGAAAACGCTGAAAACACATCCAGATGAACAGAATCAACCTTTTGGGATTTCCTCACCTGGATGATTAAGCATGCATCAAGTCATTTACTAGACAGTTTTTTTTAGATATAATAGGTTTCATTTTTTGTGATGTTTTACTTTTCAGAATTCTCAATTAATTTGGCGTCTAAAGACTCCTGTTTTTTTGTTTGTTTGTTTTTGTTGTTTGTTTGTTTTTCCTCTCTCTCCAGCTGATAAAGTACTGGGAGGCGTTCTTACCAGAAGCAAAAGCAATCGCCTAATCCTCAAACACCAGCCCTCTGGACTACAACAGGCTGCCTTTTTCTCATACACTTTACCTCTTTTGCCTTTAAACCAAGGAAAATGTGTGTATTGTAAAGGGAGATACAATCAATTCTGTTTTTGTTTTTTTTTTGTTTTGTTTTTTAAATCACCTTTAACACAGCTCTGTATTCTATTGTATTAATAATTGTATATTTTCATTTAACCTTCCACAAATATTTTCTTAATAGATGAAAATAGATTGCATAAACAAAGATACAGACAAATGAAAAGAGAAAAAAAAAGTGTAGATGAACTATTAATTTCCACAGGAGAATCATTCGTTCTCAGGATTTCCTCCCTCGTGTTGATCAGGAGCTCTTTCACATCAGCTGTGGTTCACTGTTTACAGCCTGGCTGCTCTCTCATCACATATTTCTGGGGACCCAGATGAAGAAAGTGGCTAAATTCTCACTGTGTTTCTTATTGGTGACCGAAAGGGATTAAGTAACAGTTACAAATTTGATTTATGAACGCTTCCAGCAGGTGGATAAACTACTTTAGTACCATCCATGTTTTCTTTTTCTTTCTAATTTGAAGTACTATGACGCTGAGGGGGTGCAGGGTGATGAGTGGCATTAGATTAGCAGTTGTGATCAAGGGCTTTGTCGCGTGCTGAGGTTGTGGGGTTAACGATTTCAAATTTCTTTCAGTAAGCGTGCAAACTTTATGTCGGTGCCTTTATAAAAGCGAGAATGGTGTTTTGGCTTAAGACACCAGTTTAGGAGGAAGTCGTAGAGGGAGCTGTGGGCTTGCCATCGTATCATCATCTCAGCGCTGATGTTTAAGAACTGCGGTTGCGTCCCATTTACTACCACTTTCTAAAATGGTTTTAATGTTTTCAGTCCGCCTTGCATATGAACCTGCAGAGACATGAACTGGATAATCCAGTAAACATGTCAGAGTCTGTCTGGTTGCGTCACATTGGACACTTAAGGCAAGCAAACGCAGTTTAGAGGAAATAAATGTTGATTGTGTGGGATTAACCAACTCAAGCAAGTCTCAGCAAAGCAGTTTCCTGCTGTGTCAGATGACACCCAAAAGCTTTCTGGATGGCGGGATTCAACTTTGAGGTGGTGTAAATAGAGCTGTAACTCACAGCAGTCTTACTTGTGGATTAGTCCCAAGGTGTAGTCCTGTTTTCGTCTGACAGTCCAAACTAGCCCTTTGTTATTCACTTCTAGTAGCAATAGGGAGTTCTTGGTTGCGTATGCATGTTCTCAAACACAGTGCAAAGTCCTCTCTGTCCCATAATGTCTACTGTTGGCTCCCTTTGTTATGAAAAAACAGAAGGAAAAAAAGTCCAGTGATTGGACACGTGAGAGTGGTAGTCTGCTAACAAGTGCAGCACTGTGGCCACAAATTAAAGGGTGACTACTGCTGAGTCACACATCACTACTGTTCACTCATTTATTACTCCTGATGAACATCCAGCAGTTTACTGGATATTTTCACTCATAATTTTATGAATTTTTACAAAATAATGGACACTTTCAGCCTCTGTTGTAATGCAGATTTTTTTCCAGGGCACTTATTCTAAAACACACACTCTAAATTTGGCCACATAAAATGGTGTACACTAAGGGGAATCATTTTTGACCACAGACTGTATAGAAAAGATGGATGTAACCTTGTGAGCTTAAAAATGTGCTGTTGAAAGTGTTTTAATCTGCCATTCTTTCTACTGGCCAGCAGGGGGCACCTCCTTTGGTTGTAAAACGTATTCTGATTGCACAGAAGTGTATAAGAAAATGCACTCAATTATTTTATTTTTTTTTTTACAATGGCAAATGCTCAGCAATTGGTTTACCTTATTTACTAAAACTTTGTGTACATTTTGGTAGGTACAAATAACTAAGCAATATATGCTATAGAGTGGCTCTACAGTCTGACTGTTCTGTGTCTAAGTCAGATTTACCCTTCGTTTGTACCAACTGAGTGAAAGCTTAAAAAAAATAGCATCTAAAATGCAGAACTTTAGGCTTCACATGGACGTCCATCTTTTTTTATCCAGTTTGTTTATGCAGTCTTTGTCAGTGTTTTATGGCATTCATCACTTTTGATCAGATGAAGATGAAGTTTTCTTTGAAGCAGTGAATGTAAACACCCTTTTGTTCACATAAAGTATCCACACAGTTCCTTTAATTTCAAAGGACATACACCAGACAAAACCCAGAGGAGGAACCACCAGATGTTTGACTTTTTCACTTGCTGATTGGCGTAAAGACACAAAATACTGTCCGCGATTTATCAGAAAGGAGGCAACGAGATGTTCTGTAAGAGCCGATCTGGACTCCACGGGGCTGGATGGACGACGTTGATTGGCAAACAAAAGATTAATGCCTTCAGTACACGCACTGATGGTGGAGTGTATTCTTAAAGTCTCATCATGTATTTTTAACAAACCTGCGTCGCAGCTTTACGTGGCAGGACTGCCATCCCTTTCGATTACAGCTTTAATGTCACATTTGCACTCATGTAAAAACTGAAGGCGTGCAGCGACTGCGCTTCACTGTATCGTTTGTCGTCATTGCGGCTTTCTTTTAACTTGCAGACATTTCTTTGCACTTTTTCTTTGCCGGTTAGATAAATGACTGTTTTTGCTTTTATTTTTACATCATTGAATAAAAACAAGGTTGCTGCTGTGTGGTTAAAGGTGCAGAGCAATGTCAGCAATATGCACTGTGTCATAGAAACTTAATTCAAATCAATAAAAGTTGCACTGTTTACACTTGGAAATTTCATAAAGAATATGACTCAAGTGTCTAATTTTTCTCTCCGATTCGCCGATTTACTGTGACGTCAGCCTTCACTTAGTAAAGCTGGTCGGTGTTTGGAAATTTCACTATGATTGTGAGAAGTAGCTGCCTCAACAGGTGTGAAATGGAATAAACAGCTAGTCCATGCTAGCTTGAATGACCGTTCTAGTTCATGCAGAGATTTAGAGCTAAAAAAACAAACAAGCTGTTTTTGCTGCTTTCTCTGCAACTAAAAATGAACCCGTGTTAAATAATTGGTGGGGCTCATGAAAAAGACTGTTTTTATAAGAACTACACTAGTGTATGAAGGACAAATACACAAAAATGAAATATGCCATTAAACCTGTTAATACTTTTTAAAATTGGGATTAATTGATTAAAAAAAATTGCTTTTTTAAAAAAAATATTAATTCATCAAGTTTTGTATTTATATATTACTTATATTTACTCTCCCATTGGCTTTTTTCTGTTTATTCCCTGAATACATTTCTGTAATGATAAATTGTCTTATTTTTAACAAGATTTTTCTAATGATTTGACATGAGGCCGCTAATGGAAAGTTAATGCATCAGTCTCAATAATCTACATGGATGTACAAGAGTACAGGACAGTGTTAAAACATGCAGACTTAAAGGAGCTGTTCACTCTAAAATTACATTAGACGCATAAAGGACGAGACTAGCACTCTGGAGAATGTATTTACCATTTTGCTGAGAATTAGAAGAGGACCTTGATACTGTGGCAGATATATTTAAGAGGCGATACTCAAGGAATTCCTGAAGTGAATTTTATGTGCAACAAAGATTAAACCAAACGGTTTAAAACAGTTTAATCTATACTAGCTAAGGCAAGGTTAGGTCTGACTTTTTAGCAAGTTTTGAACTAGATTTGGTTTATTGATTTCATACATGGAATTTTTATGCCTATGATCATTAATATTAAATTTACACAAATGATAAAGTGCCAAAAAATGATCAACGTGTCACTGCAGAGTAGTCAAACATGGTGAATTTTAATTACACTGCTCAAAAAAAAAAAAAAAAAAAAGGGAGCACA
>VUQG01019971.1:0-15049 GCA_015106755.1 Etia nguti | reverse complement strand
GCTGCCCTCTGGCAGACGGTATAGAAGCCTGCAGACCAGGACCACCCGACACAGGAACAGTTTCTTTCCCCTCGCCATCTCCCTCCTAAACAGTTGATCTGTCACACTGCTCCCACTGCCAGACTGCAACTGCACCTTATGTACATTCTGTGGTATTCATTTCACTTCATTTCATTCCTGTCATCCTGTATTTTATGTATATAAGATTTAGATTGGTTATTTATGGTTAGTTTACACAGCTTGTGTAGGTTTGTGTATGTATGTGTATGCATGTGTAGCTGTATATATCCATGTGTGTGTGTGTGTGTGGGTGAATTGTGCTGCTTACGTTGTTGAGATATACAATGCTGTGCTTGAGAGTCACCATCTACCGGAACCAAATTCCTTGTATGTGTCTGTGCATATACACGGCCAATAAACACGATTCTGATTCTGATTCTGATTCTGAGATAGGGATCTGGCTTAAACGCAGCCCTGGGTGATTTTTTGATGGTCTTCAGGTGGTAAGCATTGAAGTTCAGTCTAACTCTACTATGACTGCATGGCATGGAAGGTTACTAACAGTGCTGTGAGGTTGAATGAATTTGCAAGCCCTGGAAAAGTGAAATGTGAAAATTGAAAACAGGCATTTATCTCTGAATGTCATTGAGAATAAGGAGGTCATTGTGGAGAAATTTAAGAAAAAGGGAGTCACTCATCTCTCGCTGATCATAAATAATGCAGTGGTGGAAAAAGTGGACACCTTTAAATACCTTACACAAAGACTTGACATACTCCTTTCAAGTGTTGTTTTTAAAAAACCTCCGTGGTCTCAGGTGTTTAAAAATCTTTTGTCTAAGAACTCAAATCGTTACTGCTTTTTCACCGGGGCACCGCAGAGAGCCTTCTGACAGGTGGATTCACTACTTGGTATGGTAACTACACCAGTAAAGATCTGAAAGCCCTTAAGAGAGTGGTGTGCATTGCTTAACGCATTATTGGGTGTAAGCTGCCCAATTTACCAGAAAGAACTATACAAATAGCTAGAAAGGCCCTTAAATTTTAAAGGACGCAACACATCCACACAACAGCCTGTTCTCCATGATGCCCTCTAGTAACAGATGGCATCAGGGTAAAGGAGCCACAAATCACACACCAGCAGACTGAAGAACACATCTCTCCCACAAGGTATCAGATTACTGAGTAAATGCACATAACATATGAGCAATACATACTGTACTGCACGAGTGCATGTCAGGTCTGTACAGTGTACAGTACCAGAACCCATTGTTGCCTTTTATGTTGTTTTTATAATACGTACTATAGTATTTTTCCTCACTTTTCATTTAAATTTTTAACTATATTGCTACATGGGAGCCTTAAGTATTTCACACAATAGTATTTGCATAATCAAAGTGACAATAAATGTCTAGAATCTTAAATCTAGTAACAAGAAAGAATGCAAATATGGAAAAGGGATGTCACAGGGTTGTATACTGACAATACCCACGATACTAAGCCAGGTATTCCATCCATCCATCTTCTTCCACTTCAGGGTTACGGGGGGCTGGAGCCTATCTCAGCTGTGATAGAGCAAGAGGTGGGCTACATTGTGGACAGATCGGCTATCTGCCGCAGGGCTGACACGTTTAGACCGACAACCGCTCAGGCTCACATTTACACTTACAATCAATTTGGAATCCAGAGGACCTAAACACAATCCACACAGACAGGCAGAGGGCGAAGATGCAAACTCCACACAGAAAGGCCTCAAAATGGATCAGAACCTTCGTGCTGTGAGACTGCACCACAAATTCGCCTGCCAGGTAGTCCATAAGTTCTTTTCATAAGAAACGTTTTCCAGTTTTTCATAGTGGGTACCTGAGGTGCTCCCAGGAGAGACTAGTTTACTCCACATCATAAAGGAGGACACAAATTAGCAGTAAATACACTCTAAGCTCCAAACTATTAAACTATTCACTGAAACTAATGCATTCCTGCAGATGTTGCACCAATATGCCAGTCTGTCTCATGGTCCATCTTCCAAAAAGATCCTTTGATATTTTAACTCCCTGACTTGGGGTAAAAACCCTCTCCAACCATGAGGGAAAAAATCCACTACTTCCTAAAAAAGAATCATAGGCTCAGATCTTGACTATTTAAAAATGAAATGTTGAGTCAGTAATTCACATACAGGTCATATAGCATATAAACAATTAGGTCACAGGTCTTTGAGTACTCTTTAGTGAAGTTCTTTCTTATTTTGAGGTTAAATACAATAAACAAAGACACAGATGAAAATGATGATAGTATTATGCCTGTTTCCCCCCACATTTTCTGTAGATATTGTAATGATGCCACTTTTGTGATTTTTTTTTCTTTTTACCTAATTTTTTGTTTATATTTTGACTATTACAGTGCGAACTGAAAATCTGACATCATGACCTCCTTGACATAGTTTTTAAATATTACTGCTACCAACCCCTTGAAAGTCCACAAACTAACATGAGCTTGAAACTGGTGAGTGACAGGCATGCACTGCATTCCAGTAGAGTAATGCTGACATTCCTGTATCTATATAAGGAGACAATAAAGGGCCTACATTAAAACTGAGTGGGTGGAAGAATTCTCATTATATTAAACATTGTCATTGTGAGATTTAACAGGCAGTAACACTGCTACCAGTGAATGTCCACAAATAACACCACTATGTAACCCTATAATAACACTAAATTCCCACTTTTTTGTGAATTTAAAAAAGATAAATCTAAGTATTAGAAATGCTAGTATCTGTATGTTTAAACTTTGAAACAAGTCACAATTCTGTTTTTCCTTGTTGCCAGACTTCGTTACAAGCTAAGCTAGCCTCTGTGTACCCACTCATCTAATGTTCTCAGTTGCAGGGAATATTCCCTGTGTTAAAAATAATTTTTTAAACTTATGATAAGCTAACCAATATTTGAATCTAATTCCAGCTGAAAAAGAAAAATTGTTTAACCCTCAACAACAAATTTCTAAAAATATAAAACTTTCCATCCATTCATCCATCCTCTCCCAGCCTATTCCAGCTGCATTGGGCAACAGGCAGTACACACCCTGGACACGTCACCAATCTATCACAATATAAAACTAATACTTTAAAGATTAAGGACAGCTCATCCTCACGTGCCAACAACTAATGCTCCTTCTTTTAGATAAAGCCTAAGAACCGCACGAAGACCTGCAGTCACACAGTTAAAATCACCTAAGGCTATCAGCATGACTTTCAGTGCTGGCAACAGCCCATCTTGTAAAGGAAGGATAAAAGGTTATGGATTTCACTTACCATCATGCCAATGCTCTTTAAGCAAACTGTGTTGCACTCTGTTATTTGACAAGGTTTCTATCAGTATATTTGATATGCTATAAGATTCGTGGTGTGGTGGCTGGCAGGTAATTACAATGCAAAGCAAGGTATTAATATAATGAATTTGATTAATAAGATATTTTTTTCTTAAAAGGTTATATTTCAGAAGTGAAAGACTCAGTCAGCATGCAGTAGAATGCAGAAGAATTAATAATAATAATACTAATAATAATAATAACGGTATTATTCTTTTTCTTCAGAGTTCCTCTTCATACCACTTCTACTCTCCCTACAAGAGTGGAAAGAGGAGCAGAGGACTCCATCTCTTGCAAACCATCTGTTATCAGTCTCACACCTCTCACATTGTCTCAACCCGTGTCTTTCACTCTTTCTCTCTCCACCACTATCAATCTAGCTCTTCTACTCCATCTGACAGCAGTCATCCATTCTGTGAAGCAGCTTCTGCTCCGCTTGCATTACAGAGAAGGAGCGACACACACGCAGAGAAACTAACACTCTCACAGCTTAGAGTAAATACACCTCTACTTGTCGGTTCAATGAGATGCTTTAAATTAAGGAAAAGGGCAAGTCGTTTCTGTAGGGAGCATTTTAATAGCGGAGCTGCTGATTTTTCACCTTCTACTTCTTCTGCTTCTATTCTCTAAAGCTCTGATTGTTTTAGCCCTGTTGTTTTAGCGTTCACTAGCTCCTTCCCTTCCTGAAACCGAACTTCCAACCTTCATTTATTAATCCATACAATATATGATGGATATGTTTCCACTCAATAAAATGGTGTAATTTAAGTGGAAAAATCTGTGATAATGTTTTTCCACCTTTATGCCCATAAATAGTTGTCCAGAATTATTTTGTGAACTGAACAGCACTAAAAACAAATTTCAAGTACAAAGTGAGTACTGTAATCCGAACAGTGGGGGATTAGAAAAGAGTATTGATCTCTGACAATGCAGTTAGGAGAAAAGCTGATGGAGGGGAGCAGTCATCTTTATTTGCAGATCCATTCTCGTTTGTAAATGTATTTGTTATGAAAAAAAAGTGTTATAGCTGTCATCTCAGTATGCTAACAAGCATGCTAACCTGCTCACAATGACGATGTTGCCTTTCAAATGTTTAGCATAGGCAGTGTAACATATCCATACATATCCATTCTACAGCCCTTGAAATGGAGACTACCCTGTGGTGTGCTATCATCAACAATATGTCTTTAAGTTGCCTCAGATAAGAGCAGTGACAATAATCTTTTTACACAAGGTCAAAGAGAGGGTCTGTAAGTGTATCCTGTGTCGATATTTTTACCGAACGGTGATCCCACTTCTAGAAACTGTTTATTGACTGGCCAGCTGACTTGACGAGACAGCGTGCCCAAGGTGTTATGGAACCATCCATCCACCCATTCATTAATTTTCTGACGCTTATGTCAAGTTGCAGTGGTAGAAGGCTAAGAAAGGTTGTTTAGACATCCCCTGTCCCTTGAAAGGTTTTTTCAGCTCCGCCTAGGGGATCACTTTCAATTAACAGGCTAGATTTGTCAACAGAAATAATATATATTGTAAAATAAAATAACATTAATTGTGTTATTTGTTTGCTTTTTTTTGCTTGTCCAGCTACAGAACAGTCCCTCAGAGAGAGGCAAGGACTATTTTCCCCCACCGCAAAAGTAAAAATTACTATTAACAGGGAAACTGAATGTCACAGAGCATGAATCAGATATTAGGTGCAAGTTCTTCAACTCTTTATTATGACAGAATGCCCAAGTTAGGTTCGATAAATAATTAGGCTACCATAGTTTCTACTAGTGTTGGCTTCACGCTTGTCTAGTAATTGGTCCCTAAATCCCATCTGAAATAAACAGCTATGTTAACCAAGTGATTAAAAGATGCTGGATCCCAAGATCTTATATCTCTATCGCTCCTTCTACATATAGTCTGCCTTTTGTTACACAACAGTATGTTGTGTTAAGCTGTTAAGCTGATGTTGTTCAGGTCTCTGTGATGACATTCCTGTGCAACACTGCATGAAACTCACAACAGGGTCTCCGAGCTGGTCTGCCAGCTCGGAGCTTCTGTCTGAAGCTTAATTGAGCAGATAGGATGAACAATACCACCTCCAATCTGAAGCCATAGTTGTCAGACAGAAGAAGGTAAATTGCCCAGTTGGGGTTAGAACTGAGTTACTACTTTAAGTGGAGTTTTCAAATACTCTGGGGGCTTCATAAGTGGTGAAAAAATGAAGTCTGAGACTGCCAGTGTATCGTTTCAGTGTCTTTGGTGAGGTAATGAAGGGAGAGAGTTAAGCCCAATTACTGGTCAATCAACACTTGACTCTGGTATAACTCTGAAACGTGCACCTTAAAGTTGATAACTTGCAACCTGGAGAGGAAATTGAGTTTCACTATATATATATATATATATATATATATATATATATATATATCTTTACAGTATTTTAGAAAAGTGAGTACACCCCTCACATTTTTGTAAATATTTTGTTAGAGCTTTTCATGGGACAACACTGAAGATATGACACTTTGATAAAATGTAAAGTAGTCAGTGTACAGCTTGTATAACAGTGTACATTTGATGTGACCTCAAAATAACTCAACATACAGCCATTATTTCCTAAACCACTGGCAACAAAAGTGAGTACACCCCTAAGTGAAAATGTCCAAATTGTGCCCAATTAGCCATTTTTACTCCCTGGTGTTATGTGACTCATTAGTGTTACAAGGTCTCAGGTGCAAATGGGGAACAGGTGTGTTGAATTTGGTGTTATTGCTCTCACACTCTCTCATACTGGTCACTCGAAATTTAACATGGCACATCATGGCAAAGAATTCTCTTAAAAAGCTTGTCCTGGTAGGCCTCAGTGCAGCGGTCGATACTGTTGACCATAACATAGGTCTAGGTGTAGGCTGCTGGGGACTTCCCATGATGCACTGAGTGTTTCCTCTTCACTCACCCTATTTTTTTTTCACTCACTATGAGTTTTTACAGCACTCTGCATTCAGTTATTAACTATTATTAATCTTGTGCGCTCTTCCACAGCGTGTCTTTGTCCTGTCTTCCGGCCCTCACCCCCAACCGGTAATGGCAGATGGCTACCCCTCCCTGAGCCTGGTTATGCCTTAGGTGTTTTCCTCTTAATGGGGTTTTTCCTTCCCACTGTAGCCAAAGTGCTTGATCAAAGGGAGTGAGAGAAATAAGAAGACTGTGGACAAAAATGGCACAAATAAGGTTTCTCTGAGGGTTATATGGACTCACTCTTAGGAATAGCATGAGATCTGTAGTTAAATCCATTTAAATCTATGGTAGGACACCTTTCTCTTGCTCAAAGGCATTTTTCTTCTTTGGACAATGCAATCATGACATTTAAAATTGTGTTTTAGTTGGGTGTCTGATTTACTAGCCACAGTCAAACAGTGGTAGATCCTAGTCACTTTCTTTCTATTCTGCTCTAGCCAGCCACCTCCTTCAAATGTTAAACCATAAACCTCTAAAACAACATAATGAAGAAAATGGAAAATTAGCAGAATTTCCTCAACCCAAATATGAAGAAAGTTGTTCATTAGAGATGTAGGATAGAGTTGCTTTTGTAACATTAATGTTGGCTGTGAGTTGGCTTAGTATTACAATGTGAAAGACAGCTATTACTTTGCAACAGATATGAAAAAAATAATTAGATAAAATGTAAAATGTCATCTGCAAATTAACAGTGAAACATTGGAACAATAACAAGATTAATGTGCTCACCATAATCATATAAGGAATAGGCCTCCAATTAAATGCTGCTTTTTTCTTTCTTTCTTTCTTTTTTTTTTTAAATCAAAAGTTTAATAAAACCAAAGGTTTCTTGTAATTAGACTTTGTGCTTCCTGTCAAAAATAGATATTGCAACCTTTCTGAATCACCTTTTTTGTTCCTGGTGTCACAAACTGTGCTATGCAGACAAACCTGTTAAGCTTGTGTTTGTTTGTTTGTTTGTTTGTTTTTAGAGATTAATATTTTAAACCCAGTGTTTTGCCAGATTTACATAAAATGATAAGTAATTTACTTACATTTACTTTTTATTTACTTTTTGTTAAATATCACACCCAAAGACAATGCACACATAAAATATTATTTTAAAATGTGACTAAGGGTTTAATAGCTTAATCTGTTAACTAATTGTATGGATAAAGGGGAAAGTAGCAGATGAAGGTGCACTGTTAAAACAGTTGAATCAAATTGTTAAACTTTATATATGTAATACAGTTAATGTAAACAGTAGGTTGAACTTTGAAATACTTGAAACTGTTAGATTTTATCAAAAAGGTTAAAGGGTTAAAAGTAATGTAAAAATTGCTAGAGTTGCAAAAAGTAAAGGAATGGGTAATAAATATCGCTGAAGTGAAACTGGCCTAAAAACCGACAGATAACTGGACACAATGTTGACACTTTCTACACTTTCTTATTTGTTAAATAATAGTCACTTTTGCGTTGAGGAAGGTGTACTTGAAACAATCTTGCAAGACTATGATGGTTTACCATGTGAAAACAATTCGGAACCACTACTCGAATGACATGATGGTATTTTGCACAAGTTTACAGTGTCTGTGCAAAACAGGCTAAACAGAGCAAATAATTGAATTGATTTTTATTAAACAGTTTTGGAAATACTGCTGTATACCTCTTTGCTATGTTTAAATCCTAATATACTGTAGATATGTTTCACAGAACGCATACTGCTGTGTTTTACTGTCCTCATAGAAGAGCTCTGCAGTGACACACACACACAACACATCAGTAATTTGTGCCTGCATCCTATTTATATCTTTTCAATGGTAATACTTAGCAATTTAATCCATCTCTGCTTTGTGGGCCTTGGAGTGAATGTAATATATCATTAAGTCATTAATTGAAGCAATCTCTACTTATTAGCCTCTTAATCTCCTAAATTAATTTGACCCTTGGGTAAATAGCTGTATGTAGCCTGTCTATTGAGGCGTAGTCTTAGAGTGGCAGCACACACACAGCATGCATATGTGCATATCTATACTTCTGAAAGCACACACACATGAACACAAAAATTACACTGACACAAGGACTTAAATGTACATGTTCACTATCACCCTCAAAACAAAGGCCAGACAATAGGCTTAGACATTGCCTGGATGAGGATACAGACCTGAAGACAGTCACTACACTGTGTGCATCAATGTAGGCTGGACTGTAATAATTTGAATCTCCTGACCTTTCAGCGACCGCCACCATTAAGTCAACCTTTCCTTTTGTACAGTAATTTTCCTTTTGTGTTTGATGAAAGAAAAAAGGAGCTATTGAACTAATGGCCATGTGAACATGCTGCAGCTAGGTCCATTAGTATTTGGACAATGACACAATTAAAAAATGCCTCTGTACATCAACATAGTGGATTTTAAATTAAACAACATGTGACCTCAGTAGTTGTACCTGGAATCTGCCGAAGCCATTTTTCCAGCTCCTATTGCCACCAGAACCACTCAAGACTTTACATTCCACAGCTTTTGGATGTCAGCAGTTGTTCATTCAGCCTACTTCTGTATTTTGTCATGCTCGTTCTTCCTAATGTTGCTGTCCACTGCGATGGCCTCATCTGTCATGATTGGAGTCTTCTGCTCCTTGTCAACTGCAATTATGCCTGGTTGGTTAGCTAGCAGCTGCTTGTCCATCTGAAACTTTGAGCCCTGCAGGAGCTTAGCCCTCCTGTTCTTGCATATCTTTGGCATCTTCGGTCTCCCATTGGGACTTTAAAGCGTTTAATCGATATCTGCTACAGATTCCAGATTCAAGTCACTGGGATGGGTGATAAAATGTTTCTCCCAGTAAAAATGCAACATCCAGATGAAAAGAATAAACTTTCTGGGGTGTTCCAACTACTTTCTTGTGTCTCTCAGTGTACACTGCCCCAGCTATGATTTTACATCCTACTGTTACGTGCTGAATAACCTGCAACTTGGGTCCTGTGTGTGATGGTAGACTCCTGCCTCTATGAATCTGGTGCCGAGGGCCTGTTCATGCGAGCCTCTGTGCTGTCCTTTAGACTGCCCTTTTTTGTTCTTTGGGCTATTGGTAGGATTTCTGGATGTCAGCCACTTTTTCTATCTATCAATAGTATATCCTATGCAGGAGCTTGGTTTTTCATGATAGTTCCACTGCTTTAGTCCAGATAACCTTCCCTCTCTTTGCAACTATTTGCCACACTTATTCAGTCCGAATAAAATTCCAGTGTCCTCGCTGTATAGGTGGATCAGTAGGTTGATGTCTCACTCACTCCATAGAGCTTGATATCGTCTATATAGAGGAGGAGTCAGATGGTCACTCAACTCCTGAATCTATGTCCGTATCCATTCTTAGTGAAGAGTTGGCTGGGCATTAAGGGCTATACAGAACAGCAGCAGGTGCAGACAGCGCATCACCTTAGTATATCCTGCACTTGATAGTGATTTGTGATATTGCTTTGGAACTGGTCTCCATTGTTGTCTTCTACAGTCCCACCGAGTTCCTCATGAATGTATTAAACTTATCTAGTGCCACGTACACCACTATCCATATGTGGGGCATGTGTCATAGTCTTTCTTGGAGTCATTTCAGACAGTCCTCAAGTTGATCTGCCTTCTCTTAGAGTTCTGGAGTACTGCTCTATCAACCAGGAGTTGGCGTTTTTTATCCTCTGGTATTATTTCTAATGCCCTTCTGAGCTGCACTCATGTATTGACTCATGTGCCTACTTAGCTTGGTTGCTATAACATCTGAGAGAAGCTTCCATGCTGTGGAGATTTAGATAACTGGCCAGTAGTGTCATGGTGTCGTACCATTGTGGGGACCCTTCTTGATCAGGATTGTTACGCCCTCTGTTAGCCAGTCTGGATGAGGACCAGTTACTTGTCCTTTCAGGCATTCATAGAATGCCGTTACCAGTGACTACTCAGTGAGTAGTAATGGCTCATGTCAGGTCCTGGTGCTGTACAGCTCATCATTCTGGAGACTCGTAGATAGATGTCTGCATTTGTGACGTTACTGGTACTCACTATGGTCCTTTCTCTATGTCATTCTAGTCTTGTAGTCGTCTTGCTCATAGTTTCATTTCTGTGCAACTATTCTGTATTTGATAACAATTAAAATTCAGTTGTTTGCCATATTTTATACTTGAAGTCTTAAAAGGACCTATAATTGTTCTCTATTTTTCTTATTAAAAATTACAGGTCTCCAAAAAGATTGAAGTCATCCATTACTCTGGGGTGTAACGCAAAAGGTCAGGCCTTAGCGAAGACAAGTAATAAACATTGACATAGCCATCATTTCCCATTTCCTGTATAATCTTAGTATAGATCTGTAATTGACAGGGACATTGCATGTACTGCATATTTGTGCGTGGATGTAGAGTGAGATAGTCAGATATTGATCCACAAATGTTAGTGCTGATCCTGAGATTAATAGGTAATTATTGGAGAAATAATGCTGTTTTCAGGGTCTCAACTCTAAAATGCCAGCCCTTGTTATTTGATCATTACTGCTTTATTGCATTAAATTAACTCTTAAGAGGACTCAAAACAAGGAAAGTAAAAAGGATATGAAAGAAAAAGAAAATGAGCATCTAATGAAGTGGAAGCGGCAGCTCTAATAAACATGATGAATTACAGTCTCAAAACTGTGGATGAAGTCATTACATTTGTGGTAAACAAGCGCTTTCAACATATTCATCATTGATGAATGGAAGTGAGGAAATCACAGGGGCTGAAATACCACAGAACAGAAATAATCCTTTACAACGAGACATGCATTTATAATCTGAGTAAAAGCACAGAAATTAACTGAAAACTTTATGACTCAAACGTAAAATTCCCACCCTTAAGAAAATAATTAATGGAAAATGTTTTTTTATTATTATTTGAAATATTATCAATAGTATTACTGACATTAATTTGCCAGTAGCATTGTACTGTGAAATTTGTTTAAGAAATAACCTCACGAGTCAAGGGGGATCATTTATAAAACTCTTTTTAGATTTATACTTAAAGTTATGGTCTTAAAATCATCTGACAGTGTCCTTATATTCTATTCATAAAAGAGCCTGAGCACAGAAGCCCCTCTTGGGCAGGTGTTATGAATCCTGTTTATAACTCAGCTGTCTATAAAGCCCAACTTGAAATGAAGGCACCGGCGATCCACAGACTAGAATTCATCCAGAAATAGCCATGGACCCAAAGAGAAAAGAAAACTTTTAGAAAGTTTTGATCATCATACAGCTCTCTGAAAACTCTTTCCCTCTGAAGAGTTTGGTTTCAGTGTCTGCAAATAAAGCAAGATCAGTCAAGGTTCTTCTCATTTGATACTGTAAAAATAGGATAGTATTATATACCATATCCTATTTTTATCAGAAAACAGCTAACATCTTGGAATTAATTCCTTGCTCCAACAATTCCATTGTTCACAAAGGTCATGCAAAGTTCATCAATTATATCAGTTATATCAAGTCTAGAGTTTGCTCGGAGATAAGAGAATATCTGTGTGAGATTTTATAATTATATACATATAATTTATATATATATATTTTTAACAAATGTTGCCCCTGGAGTGTTTGATAAAAAATGACGAAGGAGTCTTCTTTAGTACCCCCCGCCTCCGCCCCTTTCTGTCTGTATGGCTTTCTAAGGATTACACAAGATAATCCCACAGTTGAAGAATGGGTACGAATGATTTTGCCTACTTGTCTTGTGACTCCACTTGATGGAAGCAATAGAAAAATCCTGTGTGCTGAGCCACAGGTGGTGCCACATGATGATGGATCGACAGCTAACGAGATCACTCAGGAAAAATGAGGGATACAGTAATGGAACATGACTTCTTAGTCTGAGTTTGATATTGGTCTACCTGGCTTACTTGGTGATGGATTCCCAAGATTATACATATAGGCATAAACCTGTGTGTATGCTTGATACATGAAATATTGAATTTTCTCTATGAAATTATGGTGCTGGCTACATCATTAACTAAACTTCATTTCCAAGGGTTTAAATGCAAGCCTGACCACACATATTAGATACAATAGTCAAAAGAAAAGCATGAACAGCGTTGTGTCCATTAGAAGATCTGGTTCTGCCAATCATTATTCCTGTGTATACAAGACACAAAGTAAGGAATTGTGTACACCTTCATCTACTTCCAAAATGCACAGAGAGGGGAAAATATCCAGGAAAAACTCACAGGAAAAACTGACTTGTGTCACAGTGACATGGTTTCATTTGTGGCCAGTGGCAGATCTAGAAAATCTTACATGGAGGGGGAAAGGAGGGGCAACAGATCTAGGCAGGGTGGCGCATATCACTTCAGAGAAGTATGTGAAAATCCCATTAATGTAAATGGAGTCAACAAAATATCCACAAAAACACTTCAAAACTATTTATTATATTACTCTCTCTCTTAAGAAAACAAAGAAAAGGTGATTTATTTTACAAGCTTTAAAGCAGAAAAACTTCGCTCACACCCTGCATTACTCACTAGAAAAACTATAGCAATCTTGCAAAGGCGAAACCTTTTTTAAGGACATGAATGTTGGGTGGGACAGCTGGGGGATCCCTCTGTAGATCTGCTCCTGTTTGTGGGCATTATTTCTATCTGGTGCGTCACCTGTTTAGATAATGTTTTTAACATCTGCAGCAGTGACATATAAGGTACATAGCCTGCTAAATTAAATTATTCAACTGGACAGGCACTGCAGCAAGCACAGGGAGATGAGTGACCAAGGAAGACTTATGGTTTAAGGGAGGATGAAAGTAAAAGAGGTTTTGCAGTGAAAGTCTTAGATAAAGAGAACAAAACAGGAATGACAATTTGAACGCTGACAGTGGAAGTCTTGAAGTTTATTTGAAATGAAAGCCTGAAACGCAGTCAGAGAGTAAAAGAGCAAGAACTTAGTGCTAGCATTTAACTGACACCTTGAGAGTATCTGTTAGGATTGCTTTTAATCCCTTAACTTGAGGAACTTAGAGGTTCATCTGCTTCAACATTTTTGGTCTGAGGAGACGAGAAAAGTGATGGGATACTGGCAGTAAATACTGGAGTAAAATGACCTAACTTAAGCATTTGTTTTTTCATCATAATACATACACAGTCTAAATCCAGGCTATTACCTGACAAAGAGGCAGAACTTGAAAACTTAAAAACATTCTTCCAACTTAAGCAAACAAAAAATCTTCTGTCAGTAAATAATTTGAATTGAGTGACTGAACTGAGATAAAAGACATTAATTTTTATTTTCTTTCTGGAAATGAAGTCTAGCCAAGGCTTCTCTTGTCCCGCTGTTTCTTTGCTGTTTGGTTGCAAGACAACTGACAATCTCTTCTTTACTTTGGTTGCTTCTTTTATTGCAGCAATATAGGCTAGCACACAGTTGGATGAATGCCATAAAGTCCATAAAGGAGTGTGGCTCTGTTTGCGCTTCATGTGCAGTAGTAACCTTGGAAACAGACAGCAAAGCAGAGATCTAAGAAGATAAATAACCAGCAGTACACACTGCTAGCTGCATTTCCAGTTCAAAAATGGCTTTTTCTGTGAAAATATCTTAAAAATCCAGTACCATCAACAAACAGCTTTTGGTTTTCAAGTCATAGGCTCTCGCTAGTTAAGAGCTTGCAGTTTTTAATGATACGAGTCAAGTATTAGGGGCAACGATAACAGGCAGAATCATTCCAGTAATGGATAAAGAGAAGCATTCACAGGTGCTGAGGAGGAAGAGCCATTTGGGCACACATCAGTAAACACAATACGGAGCAAAGGGAAAGAAAAGCATGCACCAAACAAGCTGAGTGGATGGCTATGAAAAAGTTAGCAGAACATCATTAAAACACCTAAATATTTTTATTTTTTTCCGGGGGGGGGGTCAGTTAAAGGCTTAAGGAGGGTCTGACATTTGAATATGAGATGTTACTTTGAGAAACATAGATATAGATTTCCATGTAAACATGATGCTTCACTAAAAAAGTGGTCTCATTATTTTGGTATTTAAATGTTACTCGGGTCCCAATCAATGCTTTTTTTTCCCTTATAGCCATGAAATCTAATGCATATAGGCTGCCAAATGTAATCATTCAACTGAGCAGACACTGCAGCAAACATGTAGGATGAGGGACATGAGGGAAGTCTTGGAAAGAAAAGCATCTGGATGTTTGGAAGACGTTTCACCTCTCATCCTAGAAGCTTCTTCAGTTCTAAGAGCAATTGCTGGAGAGTCCCAGATTTTTAAGTCCCTAAAATGTTAGTGTCCCTAAGACTACGTCCACACTAATGCGTTTTCGTTTGAAAACGCATCGTTTTCGCTCCGTTTTGGCCTCCCGCCCACACTGAGACGGAGCTTTACTCAAGGGAAAACGCAGCGTTTTGAAAACGCTCTCGAAAACGCACACATTTGAAAACGCAGCTGTCCCGTCGCAGTGTGGACACTCGAAAACGCAGACTTTGGGAAACGATGACGCATTTTAGTCATGTGATGCAGTAATGTGACCAATTAAACAAAGATATCGGAGTGCATTATACAGCAGTTGTTTTGATTGCTCTCAATTTTGACAGCCCTAAAAAAGATTAATATCAGTTTGTACATGCTCCAGATAGCTTTTTTTCAAATTCTTAAATTCTCACTCGATTTTGCGCATGCGCAGGACTGGAACGTAAGCGTTTTCGGCCGTTTCAATGT
>VUQG01019970.1:0-22951 GCA_015106755.1 Etia nguti | reverse complement strand
TTAGGAAAAGCCCTTGCCACAAGTTCACTCCTTGCTTGTTTAGGTGTGAGCCACACCCTGCCAGGAAGTCTTGAAAATCCCGTAGATTAACACTGACAGCGCCTACCAATAACTCCTCCTCCCATACGGGCAGATGCTTAACATCAGCTATAAATCAGTCACTGTAGCAAATGCATCGTTTGCTGTCGTTATAGGTGCATGTTTGCAGGCGCGCCGGCTGTGCTAACAGACCGCTGGCCTCGCTTTATCTGTGCAAGCAGCGGTTGGCGAGACACTCACATTTCGCTTTAATGTGAGATGCCCTCAGGTTGCCTTAGTCTTTGAGTCATCGCAAGGGAATGTCCAAAAACACATAACTCCAAACCAAACAGAGGAATATAAAGATAATCATTGGCCTTAATGCTTCACACACCCATGCGTGCTGGCACACAAACACACACACATCACCGGCGTTAAAAGGAAATAGTCACCCATGCCCTCTGGTGACGAAACTTCTATTGATAAAATATACGATCTCTTCATGTGGAAAACTTAACATACGCACATACACACACACACACACGTCAAATATTATGAACTCTTCTTCTTCGGAAAGCCTAAATACAAGCAGAAACCTGTTGGGCGAGCTGACTTTCCTTCGTCAGTCATCTGTCATCTTTGGATAAACTAGCCGAAACCGGTCTGGAAATGGGTAGTATCTGGTGTGCGTTTGTGTTCGTACGCGATGGTGAGAACATCCACCTCAAGCCGAGTGTCCTCCAGCAATAAGCTGGATGTGCAATAAGTGCCGGCTGTGCACCTTCAGGCAACAAACAATGGCAAGTGTAAAAACTAAAAATTTAAATAAAAATAAACCAAGAAAAACAAAACAAAACAAACAACATCCTCGAGGCTTTAATGAAGTATCCCATTACAAAAGACATTGACGCCTGGGGTTACTTTCCAATGATGTATTAACCACATCAGTTATATCAGACTGAAACGACTCTTTTAGTTGTCTGCAGGTCCTGTGTACTGATAATTAGTATGTGTATGTGACAAGGTACTACCGAATCCTGCTTTCTGACCACTGATGTCATGTCCGGTTTCTCTTTTAGGAAAAGGGTTATGCCGTGAGCAGACTTCTGCAAAGCTTCGCAGCTGACGACGGCTTTCGCTTGGATGAGGAGAGCAGCTTCTCTGAGGGAGAGGAGGATGAAGAGGAGGAGGCCAAAAAGCTGCTGGTCCATCTTCCTCCCAACATGCCTTCCAGAATACCTGGTAAGTATAAACGCTGACATATAACTTAGTATTACACATAATCACAGGCTTTCTTTACTGCACACAAATGCTCCGTCTCTGCCCCTCCATCCCCTTCTCCTCACGTTACACAGAAACTGACGAGCTCCTTCAATGCACACTCAAATTTTGTATGTCTCAACTTTTTTCTTTTGCATTAATCCATCTTTCTACTCTTTCTACTCCCTCCATAGCTCTGCCAAACTGTGTGTTAAGTAAAGAGATGTTGGTAGATGGACTGAAGATTCTCATCTCCAAGGAGGACGAGCTGCTGTATGCCGCCTGTGTCCAAACTTTGGACCTGCCTGACATGTAAGACCCCATTTTCCTGTTAGTAGTGCATAAGGCATTTCCAATATTTTTTTTTTAACACAAATGGGCTTGTCAATACGACAATGTGACATATCAATCCCTCAAATACAGGTATCTTTATTTGAGGGATTGATAAATTGTTTCTTAATCATGAGATCTGGAGTGTTTTTTGAGAGGGGAAAACTGTGGAATTTATCGCCAAAAAGGCATTTAGCAGCAAGACTGTTGTGTGATTTTCAAAACACTCAAAAACCGAGCATATTTAAATGCCTGGCAGCTGTGAGAATCCTGACAAACAAGTTGCTGAGATAATTACAAAGCCTTAGGACAAAACTCCTTTTCCTGGTTCCCAGAAGACTGCTTTGAAATGTAACAATAAAAACTGCTGAAAAATTGGAACTCATAAATTAAAATTACAGTTTTTTTTTTCATTGTTTTAATTTTTTTTTAGATTTAGTGTTGTAATTGAAGGAGAACGAGGAAATCGCCCCAGGATATACTCGCTGGAGCAACTGCTACAGGAAGCAGTAAGTGAGACCCCTTAGCCTGTATAACATTTGCAGTTTTGTGATGACCTTCATCTGAAAAGTTTTGCAATTTTTTCTCTCTTTTCCAGGTGCTGGATGTGAGGCCCCAGACCGAGGCCATCCTGACTGCAGGGACGCGAGTGTGTGCATACTGGAGTGAGCGCTCCCGCTGCCTCTACCCTGGCTACGTCCACCGAGGTGAGTTACACATGCCAATCGCCTCACTCTGCACGCAATAACAAATCTTCCCAGCAACCCATGTTCTCTCTACTGTGTTGGGCAATTAGGAGGTCCAGGTGAGGAGGAGAAGGACGGCAGTGTTATGGTGGAGTTTGATGATGGAGACAGAGGAAGGATCTCCCTTGTGAACATCAGGCTTCTGCCGCCCGGATACCAAATTCGCTGTGAGTATGGCTTTGATTGTGGGAGTTATTGAAAAACAGAAGCAGTGCAAAAGTATATAATGTATACATAAATCACTTATCAACTCTTTTCTGTCAGGTGCTGAACCCTCTCCAGCGCTTCTGATCTCTCCTGGACGACGAGGTCGACGAAGCTCCACCCAGGAGAAGAAAGACACAGAAAAACCACCCAATGAGTCAGAAGGAAGGCCTCAGGAAAAAAGACCAGGTAGGAGAGAAGGAAAGACTGCTTAGGTCAATCTGTAGGGACTGAATATCTCTTAGGCTTTAACATATATACTGCCTGAGAAGTGCAGGTCTACATGCATACATGCAAGGCGAAGCCTCTTTTACTGTTCCAACTATCAGCTAATAATCAGGAGCTCAGAGTGCAGGTTCAATACCCAAAGACTCATAAATTTACATTCCTAGTCAGCCACTTGTCATTTTGCCTAAGTGTAGACTAACTACATAAATCATGATTTCATCAAATGTTGTCGGTGTCCTTTGTAAAGTTAAGCAACAAACAACTAACTGATCTCAAAGTAAGAGTGACAGTAAAAGTGGGAGTAGAGACAGGTTTACCAGGTTTGTTGCAGTTTGAGTAATGGATATGTTGAAACTTGGGTAGGTGAAGATGAAGGAGATAAAGATATTAAGTTTCACTAAAGCCCTTACTTCCACAATTAATAACAGTTCGCTCGCTAGACCTGACATTTTCTACTGATATTAACTTCCCTCTGGTGCTGACTCCTTTTTCAGTTGGGAGACCGAAGAAAATACATTCGGTGCCTAAGACTGCCAGCACACCAACGTCAGTGACTGACACCATAACAAAAGGCAGCTCTTCCATGCTGAACTGGTGCTTTCCCAGGAAAAGACCGCCAGTGGATTTCTTCCTCTTCAATGGGACGTCCCGTAAGACCCAGAAAAAGATCAGAGAGCGAGACTTGGGGTTATTTCATCGGCCTTCCTCCCACTCTTTGGCTCCACCAACCCCTATCAAAGGCATCTTTGGCTCTCCTTTTGAAGTTGACTCATTCAGTAGCATTGCTAACGGCTACTCTACCTTTGGAAGTGGTGGAAACTCTGGATCTGGGAGACCGGTTAACGCAGTAGCCTCCATGGGGCTCCGGGACTCCTCGTCTTCTTCTTGCTCCTCGTCTGTCACCATGGGTACGACAGCTGGGAGCCGGAGGCCAGCGAGTGAACGTGACAGGAAACACTTTCTTGTGAAGTTAGACCACGAAGGAGTGACCTCTCCTAAAACTAAGAATGGCAAAGCCTTGCTTCGACTTGGGGGAACTGCAGTGAGAATAGGGAAGAGCCATGCCTCCACAGGGGCACCGCTGCGATACATCCAACCCTCCCTGCTGGTGAAAGATGGCAAGAAGGGAGGAGGGGAAAGAGACAGTGGCGGGGCCCGCTCTAAGGCTCCTGTAAAAGGCGTTCCACATCTAAGAAAGGATCTTCTCTCAGCTGGTCTTGGAGTTCAAGGCGGAGATTACAGTTTGGACTACCCGAGTGACTGTCCAAGCTCTTACTCGGAGTTGGATGAGGATGATGAGGATGACGGTCAAGACCCTGACACACGAAGAAGAGCTGTCTCTTCCCATCGGGGTGGTCGTTTTCTGTCCCGTCACGCCATCTGTTTCTCATCATCTTCCTCCTCTTCTTCCTCTTCCGGCTCCATCTCCTCTTCGTCCCTCTGTTCCTCCGACAATGACTCCTCCTACTCCTCTGATGAAGAGTCCTCCTCCGTGCTGCTCCGCCGTGCATTGCTCCAACAGGACAAACAAAAGCACAGACAGAGCATGAACTCTGATCTCCTGAGCCCTGATCTTGCCACCTCCAATTCCTCTCCATCTTCTTCATCTCCAGCTCATGGCTATGTGGCAAAAGCCAACATGGGCATGAGTTCAAAGATGAGAGCCGACAGAGCAGAAGACAGAAAGGACTACGTATCAAAAGGAAGTATGATGGGTAACAGCAGCAGCACAACTAAGAACCAGTTAAAGAGGAAGGAAGGTCCCAACACCCACCATCACAGTCAGAGCAGTGCTGGTCGCCAGCAGCTGAAACCTGCCTCTAAGGACCCAGCAACAGCTAAGAAGCAGAGGATGTCTTCACCTGAGCCCCTGCCCAACATGGCTCCTCTACTGCCTGGACGCCAGCTCTGGAAATGGTCCGGCAACCCCACACAGGTAAGACGATTCGTGTAATATTTGACTACATTTTTTTTTCAGTGTTTAACAAGGCTTAAGAGATGGCTATTTGTGAGTAATCAGTGTTTATTGTTTAGTCTATTGTGTTCCCAGACTGTTTTTTGGCACTCTTTCAGCTTTTTTGTCATTCTGAGAATTTCAGAGAAGCTTTGATTTCTCATTACATTCTCACAACTACGTCATTTGTTTCACAATGCAAGTGTATTATTTTGCTTTTATTGTTTTACAAAATCAGTTGATCTCAAGCTGCTGGCTCAGTCCATACATGTCTGTGAGTCCTGCTGGCAAATCGTATACGGTGCTATTTAACCTGCATAGGGCTGCATACATTTGTTCTGCAAGGCTGCAACCCACCTCTACCCTAGGTCCTCCATGTCACGCTGTTGTTGGTGTTTCTGACTTCAGCTTTGTCTGTTGTCACTGATGCTTGCTCAGTTCTGTGAGCACTCTCACAGTTGCTTTTCTGGCATTTTGACCTTCCATATAAGCAAATGAAAGGCCAGAGTCACACCACCAAAATAAACCCCATTAGTCAATCATATATTGACTAAAGGGGTCTTGCCAGAATTGTCGAGTATCAGTATCCTACTTAAGTCCTCCGATCTAAGTAGGTTACTGATTGTTGCTCCAGTTTCTGCCGTGTCATACCTTGATTACACACGATAAATGCGATGATCAAATATGGTCTATCTCAGATTGCGTATTCTGCTTCAGACTTTGTACACATTAGCAATCAAGCTTAGTTGGTGTGCTTAATCTGTGAAATTGTTATCCAGTTTATTAAGTTGCAGTCCCAAGATAACAGAACAAAACCTTTTGAACAACCGTGCCATTCTCTTCTTTCATCCTATCACGCTGTTTGCTTAGTAAACACCACTACATCTGTCGTCTGAGACGGGCAGCTCGAAAAGAAACTGACCCTTCGGTGTGCAAGCACCAGTAAATCAAAAGGTGCAGCACAAATATAGGTACATTACTCAACTTGTGCATGAGATTCAGTATTATTGCCTTATCAGAGAAGATTGCTGGTGTTATTGTAAATGTTAGGTGCTGGAAATCACCCACTAAAAGTATGTGTGTTCCTATGCTAGATGAATACATTATGGTGGCCCTGAGAAGAAAACACCAGTAAAAAGAAAATGTGCCACTTTTCCCACCTCCAGCTTCAGATGGTCCCAAAACAAAGCCATGTTGCCAAATATAGATTATCGAAGATAGAAATATCCATACCTTAAACATTATACTCAAAAAAAGAAAGCTGACTGGGCTTTTTTTTTTCTCTCTTTCTTTTGTTTTTCTTTTTTCTTTTTCTTTTGTTTTGGACAGATTTTGTTGAATTGATAAATCATATTAAACCTTACCCTAGTCTGCTCTGGTGATGAAACAAACTGTAGAAACTGTGTAAATCAACTGAGTGTTGTTTTCTCTTTCCTTCACAGAGGAGAGGTCTGAAGGGTAAAGCCCGCAAGCTTTTCTACAAGGCTATTGTGCGGGGCAAAGAAACAGTGCGTGTCGGGGACTGCGCTGTGTTCTTGTCACCCGGCCGGCCCCAGCTGCCCTATGTGGGCAGAGTGGAGAGCCTCTGGGAGTCATGGAGCTCCAGTATGGTGGTCAGGGTCAAGTGGTTCTACCACCCAGAAGAGACTCGCCTGGGGAAGCGACACCGCGACGGCAAGGTAAAAACTGGGAAGTGCTGCAGAATTTCTGGAAGGGAAATGGTCAAATTAAGAAGACTGTGAAGTTTTCATGAGCATATATTACTTCTTTTTATTCCCTACCCCCAGATGATTGAACTTCCACTAAGATCATAAAGCTATTAATATTTGCAAATCTCTAAAAACTAAGTGTACGGTGACTCTCAAGAATAATCTCAGCTGCACATAGTCGTGCATTTTATATTTCTGGAAATGAAATGGTTCGTTTGGAATAAAGAAGAAAAAGCAAGGTGTTTAGACTGAGCAGGAGCATATATTGTATGAGCAAAGACAAAACTACCATGAACACTTTCAAAAACTCAGATTTTCTCATTGAAAACCCCACATTGAAAAAGGTATGTGTAGGAATGAAAACACTACTGAGTATACGAAAAGCATGAAAATCTATTTTAATATGACATTTATCAACTATTCTTCCTATTGTCTCTCTTCTAGAATGCCTTGTATCAGTCAAGCCACGAGGATGAGAACGATGTGCAGACAATTTCCCATCGGTGTCAGGTGGTCAGTAAGGCAGAGTATGATCACCTGATGCGCGAACGCAAGCCGGGTACCACGGCTAATGACCTCTTCTATCTGGCCGGAACCTATGAACCAACTACAGGCCAGCTGATCAGTGCAGATGGCATGGTCATTGTGTCCTAGCACCACCAGCTAGGAAGAAATCAGAAAACTGACCTTGTCTCTGGAGTTTCTAGGATGGTTCTTCAGAAGACAACAGGGGGACAAAGGCAAATCAGGACAAAGAACTGAGGGCTCTTCTTACTGATTTACACGAGAAAAGGCGCTAGCCCGCCGGATAAAACCTGGCAACACTGGCACTTAAGAGGAGACTGGTTTGTTCTGAGGAAAAATCTGATCAACGTCAAATTTAACCACTTTATCAGAGCATCTTGTAATTGTGGCGAGATGGCTGCAAAACAAGTAGAGAAACCAAGGACATGAGCACTTTGGAGTGTAGTATTTCTGGAGGCATAACGGAGACTTGGCTTCCTGAAACAAAGAGAGCAGCAGAGAGCGTCTGCTAAGGAGAGACATGCTGTAAACCACACTGGTTTGGATGGTTTTAATGGTCTTATACTGGTAGTGTAACTACAACGCGGAGATTGAAAGATATCCAACAGGACCAATAAACACTGTAGTTTGGACTGTGTGTTTAAATGTGCGTATTTGTGTTTGCAGAGTGGCTGCGATGACCCTGTTTGACATATAATTAGCTCTAAGTAAATAGTGCTTTAGCGTGTGTTTATACTGTACGTGTGTGCGCGTGTGGGTGCGTGTGTGTGTGTGTGGTCATGGACGGGTGTGCTCATACAGCAAAGATGTCGACGTCATGGCACACCGGTGGGCACGCCTCTGAATATTAATCAGCCCAGTACTATTAAATGTGCAGTTTTCAGTCTTTGCAACTGAAACACAACATGAAATCTTTTGCTCTTTTCAAGCCATACACATCAATACCTCTCTCTCTCGCATGCCCCTGCTCGGGTGCAGAGACACATGTACAGGTAGTTGGATTGTTTATTTGAACTGTGCGTGCATGTTGGGTGTGCGTTCATATGTGTGCGTGGGAGCGCGCCTGCGCTTTGTACAGCATTATGGGAAGGATTACATGATGTAAATAGTATATATTTGTTGTTATTTCTTGTTTTTCTTTTTGCAGAGAAGATTATTTTATTTAGATTTTTTTAGGGTGTGTGGGTGAGTCCGGGGTGGGCGGGGGGTGGGGAGGGATGTCAGCCTCTAGCAGAGGTTTCTTCGCTCTCAATGCACTGAACAGTATCAGATGTTTGGACTGGACATCAGACTGTATGACTGATGTGATGACTTTGTGGTTGTAGCCTCTGCTTAAGGCAAAGGGTAAATATGTAGAAAGGGTATTTGGGAAATGTTTTTATAATGTAATCAGACAAAAAAGCTCTTTTTACTTATGTCCAGTTCTTTCTTTTTTTCTCTTTATATTTTACTCTGTTAGGTTAAGAATGTGCATTTCCTTGTTTTGTTTTGTTTTTTCATTTTTTATTTTTATTTTTATTTTTTACAAATACTGGAAAAAGCAAGCTGACTTTCTGCTGTTCTCCGATCCTGAAACAATTTTCTGTATCTATTCTAGCCTGTATTATAAAATGTAGATATTTATCCGGCAGCAAAAAGAAACATACCAAAGCACCTGTGAGTTTACGCTTCACCACATTAGAAGAAGGAGGAAAAAAGGAAGAAAGAAACAATTTTATGAAAGACGTTCAATCAAATCTGAATCTGGGACCCCTGCAATCACCGAGGTATTCGACAGAGTTCCCTCTTGTTGTCCGCTCGTGTACATCCGGCGTTGCTATGATGGCGCCTGTTGCAGCAACACTGTCTGCACACCGCCCGGCTGATGCACTCGAGGTCTCAATGGCAACCAGAAATGGCGTCACGTGCCTGTGAAGGACAATCAGAGCCAATCAATCGGACAATGCCGAGGGACAAAAAAAACAAAAAAACAAGGATCAAATCATGACTTACGCTTCTTGTCACTTTTATTCCTGCTTTGCCAAAAAACGTCTGTGTGTGTGTGTGCGTGTGTGTTGTCTTTTGTTTTGTTTTGGGGTTTTTTTTATGTTTGTTTGTTTTCATCATTTACCATTCTATTCTTGTTTATGCAAGCCTGTGCTGGCTGTCTGTGTGCCGGATGTAAAGGGGGAAGAACATGAATGCCCCCCCCCTTTTTTTTTTTTTACTGACTTTTAACAACATTGTTCCTGTTACACTGCAAAGCAAAAGCTTTAAATGGAAACTAATGTGAAACTCAGTTTGGAAATATTACTTTTATGGGTCTTTAATTTAAAAAAAAAAAAGAAAAAAGAGAGAAATTTAATGCTTTTCTTTAAGAAACACTGGATTCAGTTCTAAACATCACATTTTGACAGAAGCAACTTTTGTTTTTGTTTTTTCTTTTTATAGACCCACTGGAACCTGCTTTGTATGGTTGAGATGCCTACTAAAATATATTATGTGATTTCAGTCATGCTTTGGAAATATAACTTAAATATTTCCTCATGTACAAAAAGAAAAAAAAATATTTATCTTAATTTTATTGCCTTTTTTGTGTTTCATTAAAAAAAAGAAGAATTCTTACAAAATAAAAGCATGTCAGTTGTTTCTTTCCCCACTACACGCCCTCCCTCCACCCTACTGTTGGCTGTGAGCTAGCTGAATACCTCCCAGTGATCATCAATGCCAATCATTTGTCTGCTGTAAGAAAATGGACCGCAGAAGAAAGCAAGAATGAAGAGGCGAGTAGGTGGGGGAACACGAGAGGAGGAAGCAATTTGAAACTATAGCTGTAACCAATAGAGGAGGAAGAATGGGGAGAGAAAGGGCAACCGTATCTTAGGGTGTTTCATGAGAGACGACAGGATAAAGTCTCTGCAGGCTCTACAGGTGGGTCAGGTATTCAGAATTAAAAAAAAAAAAACGGAACAGGATCATTAAGAGAACAAAGGGAGGATATCAGATTTCATCTGGCAAAGATTTCAAATCTGCACTCTGTGCATTTTTGTGCTAGCACACAGCTCATGTGAGAGTCTAAAAACCACTATAAATAAACTGTGTCAATGCATTCCTGCACTGCATGGGTTTTCTGCTAGTGTGTGTGTGTATTACCCAAGAACAGTTGAGATTATATCCCCCCTGCAGGCTGTGGACTGCCTGGGCCAAAGTTTGCAAATTCACTGGTGCTTTATTTGAGACTTCCTTCAACATATTCACACCTTTTTTATCGCATTGAGCCTTTTGTTATGCCGCTCACGGCAAACTTCTACTTTACCTTTGACCTCAAGTTACAATCCGGTTGCCTCGTGGCCCCTTGCATTGCCTTGAACATTGGTCATAAACTTTTTCTACTCTGAGCGGTGTTTTGTTGTTTTTTTTTAAATGGCAGCCCCTCCTTCACAGTTTTTTCCATTTTAAAACTCAGGCCAGCGTCTGTTTTGCTTGTCAGTACACAACAACTTTGCTAATGGTCCTTGGCCATACATACACACATTCAAATACGGGCCAGTGGTATGCGTGCATATTTGTGTTACTTTTGTCTTTTGCATTTAGCTGTTTCGGCAGTTTGACTTGTTATTACAAAGATATGAAACAGTACTCCCACCGCGCACACACACATGCTCCCTTTCTGCTTACTGTTGGTCTTTTACATCCTCCTCATCGGCACTTCAATCAACCGACGCCTTCAAAACACACACACGTTAAGTGCAGTCTTTGACTCCTTATCAGCAGGTTTGCATTGGGCTTATCTGGTTGACATTGTTAAACTACTTTACCCAGAATGCTGCAGGAGATAGGGCCACAATGGGAGGCTCGGGGTGCCCTTCGGGTTAATGATAGAGGGCTTTCACGTTTTTAGAGCAAACATGCTGAAAGCTGATTTGTCTGCGTAAATGTTGTGTGTGTGTGTGTGTGAGTGTGTGTGCGAGCGCGTGTGCAATGGGTCAATGTGTCACAGAAAGGTGCAGCAGTTTTCGTTGCATATCTCGGTTTTCAGGTGTGGGTTTGTGCAAAGGCACAACATCTGAAGCATGCTCACCTCAGTCATTGCTGAGGTGAGCAGAGAAACAGCAAAATTTGGCAGACTGATACAGGAAAAAGTGTGTACCTAAGATGTATGTATGTGTATGGATGTGTGTGTGATGCCAGTTGGTGGGGGATGGGTGGGTCCAATCCAGAGAAAGCCCTCCATTTAGATATAGCCCGAGCATGTCACCGGAGTGAATGAATGGCTGTCAGCTGCAGCGGGATGCTGCATGTGTGTGCAGATAGTTGGTACGTGTATGTGTGCGTGAAGTTTTATATGGGTGCGAGCTTGGGTATATTCAGGTCACTCAGTGTGGGAGTAAGGAGATCAGCGGCTTCTCTGCATCACCTCATCCATCGTTCATCTGAGCCACAGAGAGCTCGTCACAATGATCCATCTTACTATCTGTGTGTGTGAGTGTGTGTGTGTGATATTGTAGATGTCCCTATAGCCAGCCTGACTCATTTGTAGTTGTGCAACGTATTCTGTGGCAACAGATGGAAGGCTTACATAAATCATGGATTCTTGGCAGTGTGGAAGTCATGTCCATGTCCTCCTACATTACAACACCAACAAACGTCCACTGTTCCATTTCCCCCAGTTTTATGACTTGACTCTGGACCATTACATGGAATATTTAAAGGAAAACATTAGGCTTGTACTCTCTTCTGAATTCCCACAGATAACTGGCCAAGTGTAGATGATACGGCCATGTTTTCAGCTTAGCATACAAGTAAAAAATATTCGACTGGTTTAAGGCAGTAAATATCAGGATTTGGTGTAAGTTCCTCAGAGAACTGGGCATTAATGTTATAGCTGCCATTTTGCATTACTGTTCAGGGATCATAATAAACAGTGTATTCTGTGTAGGTATACTTTTAAGAATAAGAGTTTAAATTGGTTTGGGATCTAATGATGGTAGAAAAATAATTAAAGTAGACCTAGTGTATCTGTTTTCTGGTGGTCCAGTGGTTGGCATTGTTGCCTCACAGCACAAAAATCCTGGGTTCAAATCCAGGTTGTGTAATTTGCCCGCGTCCTCATTTCTGGCTGGGTTCTCTAGCTTCCTTCAGTCCAAAAACAGCTGGAAAAAGTTCAAAGTCTTTAATTAACACTTTTGAATCCAAAAAAGGTAGGAATTTGTAGCTCTTCAGAATGCTGCTAAAATTGTTGTTCAAACAAAGGTTTTCTTTCTTTTTGCAGGTTCAAGTCGAGTTAAATGCGGTATGACAGGTAAGTGTTCATTGTTCTCTCAGGTTGCAGGCTCCGGTCGGTTGTGGTTACTTTCATGGGTAGAACTGCAGATATTTTCTGCAGATACTTGCTGGGAATGATTCCCTTTTCTTCAACAGGCTCGTGTTTCTTTGTGAGGGAGAGGGGGGTCACTAAAGCTTAACCAAAAACAGAATCTCCAAACAGGTCAGGAAAGTACGAGTTAGCAAGCAAACAAAGTGTCAAACTAAGAGACCAGTATTACTGAATCAGCACACTGAGTAGCTTTGCAAACCAGAAAAAAGGCAGTTCAGAACCTGAGGATGGAGAAGAACCATGACAAGATTGGTAACCTGTCCATGCTGTACTCTTCTTTTAACCTTGTGAAATTTTGGCTCCAGCCTCTCTGTGACTGTGAACTGGATAGGAAGATAGATGGATATGTACTGTTATAATAGTTCGCCATGATATTAAACATGGTCAAAATTTTAAATAATGATGTCAGTACAACTACAATAAATTCCTGTGAGCCAAAAGTGGAAGGTTCCTACTGCTCTAAATATACTGTTATACTGACAGTCTATCTCCTCAATATGGTAATCTCGTGTACAGAGCTCTGCCTGTGAGCTCAGAGCCCCACTCACCTGTTGTTCCTTTCTTCTGCACTTCGAAAACAGGAGGTTTTCCAGTTTAGCAGCTTAGGAGAAAGTTAGCTTAAAGCAGGGATGTCAAACAAAAGGCCCGGTGGCCAGACTTGGCCCACCAAGGACTTGAATCCGGACGATTCGACAGCTTTGGAAAATGTGAAGGAAGACGTACATTTTAGACATTTACCTGTATTTTCACAGGGTTTACAACTTTTCTACTAATTAAGATCTCCTCCATGGCAATTCATATCATTCATACACCAAAATAACTAGAACTAAACAATGAAATGACAGAGAGGTCCCATTTGAATGATTTTTACTATGGGTTCACTTAATAACAATGGAAATAAAAGAAATAAAAGGATATTATCTTTCAATTATTAAATAAAATACACATTTATAATCGAACAGTCTGAGTTAATGTTGATCTAACAGAACTTCTTCTGTAATTTTTACTCACTTATTTCTTAAAACTTAAGCCCGAGCAGTCATGCTGACAGACGTATTTCATTTACTACAAAAGCTTTCCTTTTCTTTGTAGAAAAACTGACATGTATGTTTGAAATTGCAATTCTTTTATATTAAAACACCTCAGGGGTTAAATGTGTGGCTAAACTTCTTTACACTGACAGAAAGGAGAGTTTCACTGGTCCAGCCCACTTCTAATCAAAGTGGGCTGTATGTGGCCCAGGATGTAAAATGAGTTTGACATGCCTGGCTTAAAGTGACAAAAGCTAACACATTCGTGTTAACACATATTGTTTAAGAGAGGATGAACTGAAGGGCTGCGCCAAAGATCAGGTTTGTTTTGAACTGCAAATCGTGTAAAACTGTAGTAGAGTCCAAGAATAAAATATGCAGCTGGTAATGAGAGACAGCATGAAGCGCTGACGTATCAAAGCTGCCACTGGTGAGAAAAGCATATTTTACACATGCTTGTCTTACTGGAAGAACACTGTTTGTGAAAACTGTGGTTTGCCAGAGCAATCATTGTTACATGTGGCATATTAAAGGCTGAGGTCTTTAAATATATTTTGTGTTTTCTTCTTTGTCTGAATGATAAAGATAACAAGAAAAAAATAAATTACCTCCAAAATAATGTTTATAGGTTGATCTAATGGCGCAATGCAAAACACATTAAAGCAACTGTTATTTATTTGAGCACAATATGAGTTAATTGAGAAAATTCTGCTCAAAATAACTGCGTTAAAATGACCACTTTAATCAATTTGTATTTTCCCATACACCATTCCATGTCAAGGTAAAAGCTTTTATCTTTACAAACATTGTGTACACACTGAAGCAGGGAAAAGAGGGACAAGAGTAGAAAGAAGAGAACAGTGACGACAGGAGAGGAAAAAAGAGGAGTGAGGGGCTGAGGAAGAGCCAAGGATGAGGACGATTTTGCAGCCAGGATGCTGGTGGGTGACATAGTGCCAAACTTCTTTCATGATGCCCTTATTTCACTATTAAACTACAGGAAAAGTAATGGTTTGCTTTCTGTAATGCAGCTAAAACAGACTCCACACACATACGCGCACACGCTGTACATTGCTCGGAGCAGTTCTGGCGGTTATCACTGATGCTGGTATTTGATATTTGGAATAGTAGAGGAGACTTGGCTGACTTGTGGCTGCCTGCCCCGACAATCAGAATAGGTCAAACATCTTGTAAAGTCTTAGTGGACATAGCAACCTGATCTGCAGACACCTGATAGCAACAGTGCGGGAATGTGTGTGTGATATTTATGATATGATCTTGATGTAGGCAGGAATTTACACATATCTGTGTGTGTTTGTGAAAGAGAGGCACACTCGATTGCCAGACCTGCCAACTCTACCCCAGCGACAGCAGGAGAAAAGATATATACAGTGCATTTATATTAAACAACTAGTGTAAACCCACCCACCCACACACACACGCACACGCACATATACATATCGCAAACAGCCCTGTATGTTCTTTCCTCTTGATCTGTTGTCAGCTACACTGTGGGGGTCATCAAAATACCTGTAACATTACACCTATCTGGATGTAACACATACAGTAAATTAAAGCGAAACCTGAACTGTGTGGCAGCGTTGGAGGATTTATCACCTCACATGCTTCTATCACCACTTGAAATGTGAATTGATGCAACAGGCAGACAGTCGGGTCCCATTTCCTAACATTTCATCAGGTTTTTTTTAAACAATATTCCATATTAAATGGATACTATATCACAGGATCACTGTAACAGTTTTCATCGACGTGCGGCGTGCTCACAAGTCCGTATCATCTCTGTGTGAAAATGTTCCTTAAAAGGCCACTTTTTGAAAATGTTTTATGTCATATGTCAGCATATTTGGGGAATTATGAGAGGTCAGTTTAAATACTGCTATTGTTCTATGTGTAAATTTAGACTGATGAGAAAACTGCTGTAGCTTTAAGTTGTGTATGGAAATTAATTTTAAAAAATTCAAGGGAATAATCAAGTATGTTAACCCTAGGTCTCAAATGCCTAGAGAATAGTTAGTGAGTCTCTGGAGTTTATGATCATTAGGGTATTCCCTGATTGGTTGGGAAGCGCTTGCCGGCTCACGCCTTTTAAAATCATTTGCAAAAAGGTTGAAGAACTAAAAACTTTCCTGTCACTCCTTTAGTTGTGACTAGATTGCTGCAATCGCCCTTAATTACATGGAAGATGCTGACTTGTCTGTAGACACTACTCACCATCGTCACTGACTTTCCAAGAGGTTGTAACACTTCAAAAGGTGGTCGCTGGTTGCTAGGTAAAAGGCGTGTACTTCGCAGCTGACTGGCAAGTGGTTTCTGGCAGTTGTTAGTGTGATATACAAAGGTGTATACGGTGCTGCACTGAAAATTTCTTTCAGATTGTTTTGGCTTCTACCATGTTTTTGTGGTCACTAGCAGTTTGCATGCTAGTAGCTGTGCCTTAACACAGCAAAAGGCCCAGCTTTGGTGTTGTACTATTCACAGTTACACTATAGCTTAGAGACTAGTTTGCACATTTTTGCAGACTACTCTGCATCTTCCATACAAACTACTCGTTGCGGCTTGCAGTTTTAAGTACCAACTGCCAGCAACTACTCATTAACCATTAGCAGGTTACACACTTGCAACCGGCAGTTACCTGAGAGTCACTGATTGGTGTCTATACCTACATGTCTGAGGCTTTATCAACCGATTTTAAAATGACTGCCAGCAGCTTTCATGAGCCACTCGCACCCCACTGGGGAATGTCTATTCTTCCCTCTTGACGAGTGAGCATACTGGTTGGCCAGGATCAAGAGGACTTTACCAAATGGATCAACCGACCACTGATCCATTTTTCTAACTCCTTAACCAACTTAGAGTTTGTGGGAGTGCTACAGTTTGTCTAACTCCAAACCCAGTTATTGAGGTTCAAAGGTGACGGGATAGAATTTAAAACAAGCTACTTATTCAACACTAAACACTTAAACACTATCCAGTGTTTAAGCTAAAGGTCCTCTGAGTGCTGCTTTGTATTTAGAAGAATGACTGAGGCATCGGTTGTCTTAATAGTTTTTTTATTATTAATAATTTTTATTATCTTATCCTGTACAAAATGCAGAAAACATGCTTCCTAATATATGTAATTACAACAGGCTTCCTCTGTTCAAATAGCTCTCCATGTTGACTAGCTTGAAAAGCTGCCTGCACTTACTTATAGAAGTCAGTTTGTCAATCTCATCCCACGCGGGAAAGAAAAAACACATTTAGAAAACCAAGGCAATTTTTCTTCTCGCTCTCTCTTTTTAAGAAACTCTAATTACTGAGACACAAAAATAATATCACCTGATATCTGGTAAAATGTTAAAGGCAATTTGGGAGATTTGAAAGCAATTAAGAACACATAGAAACTCTGTAGTTATTAGAAATCCCAAGATGAGCCCAGGTACAAATATTAATAATAATAATAAACAGAGATGGTGTCTAGATGTAGTTACCATGGTGATAAGTGACTGAAAATGAATAAACAATTTAGATTTTAATTGGTAAATGTAATAATTTGTGCATTGGAATTAGCCCTGGTGGACCTGTTTCGTATCTAAAAAAAAAAATAAAAAAAAAACACACCCTGAATATATGAAAGCCTGAGAGATACACGCAGAGTAAGAGTCATAAAAGACAACTGCCTTTGTGTGTTTTAAAACTCATGCTTGTGGTCCCCAAAGATGAAATCTGTTCAGCTCTGTATGTATAAATGACAATTCATCAACTGACAACAATCCTGAGAGATTAAGAAGCCACACTGAGTGAGCAGGGCTGAACCACCAGGAACATACAGTACAAAATCAATGGAACAGTTAAGCCTCATATATGTCAGACAACGGGAATCAAGACAGGCCCCGGAAACCCTGCTTATATTTTGGTCTTTTTGTTATCCGTGTTGACTCAGCAAAGTGGTGCGTGTGTGTGTGAGTGTGAGTGTTTGCATGACAATGGGAGACTGAGGAGGATTATGTGAGAATTATGTGTGTGTATGTTTGGGGAAGCTGTGTGGAGAATCTGTGGCTGCGTTCTTGCTGTAGTGAAAGTAAAACGTATGTGTGTGAATAAGACTGCAGGTTTAGGATTAGTGTGTGTGTGTGTGTGTGTGTGTGTGTGTGTATGTGTGTGTGTGTACCCCTGGCAGCTGTTTGCCCCACCCAGAGTGGTCTTGGCAGTGTCTCTTTACAGTAACTGCTCCCACATGTCGGCACAGTCAGGGCATTCTCCTCAGGTGCCAGAGTTTCAAGTGTATGTGTGCCTGTGCGTGACTATGTGAGAGAAAGCAACAGAAAAGCAAAGACCGCTTCCTTGCCTGTTCGTTTTATACACTTGTGTGTTATATGAATAAAACATTAAATATTATCCTGAGAACTTCCAGGTTAGTCAAGGTAAGGCTATGTTTGTGTCAGGTGTGAGCCACATGGGCCAAGAAACCACTTAGTGACCATCTGGCAACCACCAGTCATGGGGGAAAAATGTGTATTCCCCAGACAGTTGCGAGTAGTAGCTGGAGTTTGCTGGCAGTTGCTGTGAAATCAATCAATTCATTAATTGATAAAGGCTTATTCATACAGGCCTGTGCATTCTGGTGCTTTGTCACTCATAGTTTGCATGGAAGACGGCTCAACTGCAATCATTTGCCAACTACTCGCTAAGTGGTAATGAAAAGCAAACCAAAAATGGAGACCGCTCAATTGCAAAGTAAAAGTTGCATAATTTAAAATACCTCTGTTTCAGCAGTAAGGTAGAACTTTTAAGTTTGAAACTTATTTTTTCCGTTTCCAATTCACGTTGCACTTTTTCAAGTTTCACTACAGCTCAGAGAGTAAAAGGACAAGCATTTGCAGGCAAGCCGTCATCTTTCCTGCAAACTAGAAGCAACTGTTAGCAATCACAAAGAGGTGCAGACACAAGACACAGCATCGGGTGGGTTATCAAAATAAAGAACCCTGCGCAGACTAAACACTTTGATTCAGAGGTGCAGCCTAGCGTAGAACTATACCCATGGTTACATTACAGTTGGATATGATTAGTTTATGACTTTAGGTCAGGGTAATGTTCGGATTAGATTGGGGTAAAGACAGATTTAGGTCTGGTTTGGTTAATGTTACAATAAGATAAAATTAGAAAGATAAGAAGTGCTTTATTTATCCCAAAAGTTGGGAAATACCTCATTACTATAAGTTGGTTATATTTAGGGTAAGGTAATATAGGGTTGGATCAAAAGTAAATTTAGTTTTTATGTCTTTAAAGTCTCTTTTCTGGAGGAATTGTTTGTATCAAAACAATAAATTATATGTATGAAGATTGGCACAAGTCTGTCTTTGTCACTGCCGTCTGAGCTACTCTGACCCTGTCAGTCTTTATTTATCTATCTATACTTGCATGTGTGTAAGCCTAAGTGTGTGTTTGGGAGCATGCATATGGTAGTACAGTCTCCTGTGTGTTATTCATGTCACGTTTCCGTTGGCTCAAAAAAAGCATTTCATCTCTAAACGTCCCTTTATCTTCTCCTGAGGTGTGTGTTCCAGTGTCTGTGTGTGTTTTTGCATAATGTGTCTTTGGTTCTGTAAGTTTTCTTGTCCCTTCAAGTAAGCATAAACGTGTGATACCTACACGCACATCACAGGCCTCACAGTCGTGGGCTTTGTCTTTCAGTGTGTGTGCTGATGAGCGTGCATGAGTCAGTGTTTGCATGCCGATGCCTCTTCACCCTTTCATCTCATCAAGTGTTCATCAGTCTGTCCTTCATCAATCACACCATACGGCAGATCACTCATCAACCTGGTGTCCTGCTTTAAAACGATAAGATCTCTCTATCCACATACTCTGTCTGTACACGCACGCACACACACAGCTGCACACTCACGTGATGTCGACTGTGATCATAGAGAGTTTCGAAGGTATTCTTGCTAACGCGGTAGGAGGCCCGCCGTTCAGCACCTACACATTATTACCCCTCCTAATAAACACACACCCTACAGCTCAATGTTAGTCACCAGTGCACACATACACAAATGTTCACACACACACACACACAGTTTCCATGGTGACGGATAGGCAGCCATGCAGAATGAGTGCATATTCCCTTGGGACATCTCCTTTGTCCATCTTTCCATCGCTCTCCTTTAGTGATGACAAGATGTCTCCTCCGTGTCTCTCGTTTTTTCCCCCCTTCAGTCTCTGTTCATTATGCATAATGCATGTGTTTCGATTCATAAGCCACACTTCATATAGCCCATCCAGTGAGTAACAGCAGAGGTGGTCTTTGTTCCCAAACTCTTTCCTCCAGATTTGCCCATTGTGTTGCTCAAAACTCTTATTCAACAAATGCAACTGAGACGTTAAGGTAGATTGTCCTGTAACCTCGACGGTGTTGCAATAAGTGCTGCTTGAAGCGGTTTGAGTGGCAGCTCCTCATTATGAGTAACTCTAGTATGGATGGAGGGAGGGGAGGAGAGGGGGAGAGAGCAGATTGGTTGTTCTGTCGGTGGTTGTGAAAAGAGGCACTGGTTGTGTTAAAGGTGAAGACTACCCCTTGATGTCCTGTGTGTCACAGTGATCAGCATATTGAGGACACAGATGGACACAGAAAAAGTTATTTTTCTTGCAAAGTCAGTAATTTGGACAACAACTGCAATTCTCAGTGTCTCTTTTTTGAAGGGTTTGGTATAAAAAGTGGATACTCAGAAGATGAACATGCACAGTTGTTTGAGAGGGCATGGTGCAGCACGGTATGAATCACCCACCAGATGTCATGTCAGAGCCTCATTTCATGTGACCATGTGACAATAAGAACTGAATTCACGGAGCAAAGGGTGAGCGAGGCAAAGGGTTACGGCAGACACCATGGGGGATGGAAGGCAGGGGAACTGGAAAACTTGGCTGGAAGGCTGAGAGGCATGGGAAGCAGATGAAGCCACTCAAGAGGGGGTCCCAGAAGTATGGAGAGCTGGCTGCAATAGTGAAAGCAATGCTGGGCAGGAGTCTGGCAATGGAGACAAAATCCCTCGGCAGACCGGCCAGGATCCTGAGCACTCCAGCTCACTCTTTGGAGCAAGCAAGACAGTGGTTGGGTCTGGCTTAGAAACTGAAGAGGAGCCGGCCTCGCGTCAATCAACCTTTGAACAGGCTTGGACCTGGTAACTATGAGAGATGTTGGTAACAGCCATTCCAGCAAAAGGATAGTTATCAGCTGACCCATGAGCAGAAAACATGTTGTCAGTGGTGTTTAGCAGCAAGACCTCCTTGGTGCTGGGAAGCAGTGAAGCTGAAACACCAGCAGAAAGGACCCAAATACACAGCTAATGCTAATGAGGAAAGGGTAGGCAATCACAATGAAGGCAAAGATAGGAAGTGAAAGATGCACAAGACAAATTGATTATAAAAATAAAACAGGAAGTCAAAGGAAGAAGTCACACAAAGCATGCACAGGAAAACAGACGCAGCACAGACAGGAAAACACAGGAGACATGGGGAAAAGGTAAACACTTAAAAACACAGGGCAAAAGCCAAAGATTACATATAAAAATTTATGACAATAATTTCATAAAATGCTAAAGCTGATGTTAAATTCAAACTCAAATGTAGCACATGTCACAGTGTGCCAAGGCTCCATGCAGATGTATATAAAGGTATAACAGGAATTACTTCCCATGGAATCTGCAGCAATTCCCCTAGCTAGCTGTTGCCCTGTCACAGCATTTAGGTGATCAAGGAAGTTTCTTGGTTTTAGTAGAAAAAAACGCACTCTGCTTGTAATATTAAAACATCTGAGCTCTGTAATTTTGAGAAGCCACAACAAAACAGCCAGCCACCACCACAGTCCCCAGTACACACACGAGACTGACTCGTTCTGCCCCATGAGCACAATACGTTAAATGCATCATCATGGCCAGGTGGCTTTAGCTCTCTCATCTGGTATATATTTAACATCCTCTAGGTGTTAATTTACAACAGTTTCTTATGGGTTTTGATATTCAAAGTGTGTGTATGCTGTTTTTCTTGGATGTCTCTTCACTGTCAGCAGAGATGTTTTGTTGAAACAGTGCAACAAACTTACTCATCAGAGCAAAACGCAGTTATTTAAATGCTCAGGCAAACCATATGTGCCATGTGTGGAAATGAAAAACCATTGGTGCAGAGAGTCTCTGCCTCTGTCATTTTTAGACATTTGAATACTCAGAGACACTACACCATTCTTAGACACTTAATTCAAACCTTAAACAGAAAAGCACATGTTGCACTTTTTTTCCACATCTAAGCTCAACATTGCACATCCTGTTAACTAGATAACAATGACAATGATAGAAAATAACTTTTCTAAACTAAAAAACATAAATCTTGACAAGAAACTGAGATGAGTGACATTACTTATACAGTCTTTTCATCACTGTCATCTTCTACAACTAAAATAGCCAAAAAAAAGTTGTCAGTCCTCTGATGCCAAGGTCATAATAGGGGATAATCCTCATTTTAAACTAAACAACTAAAAGGAGTTTTTTAAGAAAAAAATATGAATACTTTTTTATTCATATTCAGTTAGATTCATTATTTTCTCTGTTCTCCTGCATTAGGGTAGAGAAAAAACAAAAATTACATAGTCTGATTCTCTATGATTGGAGTTGGGGTTGTCAAATATTTGGAAATTATTTATATTGTTTGATTATTCATTATTCAAATTCAATAAATGAAGTATGAGTTTGCAAAGAAAATTTACAGAAATTGTGACACGTGAAACTGAGCCCAAAAGATTAAAATGTTCTACAAATCAAGACTTACTTTCATAATAAGACATTTAATACAGCTGATATCATTTGGTGTCAATTTTCAGCATGAAGGATTCATGTAAACAGGCACATTTTAAATCAAGCCGTTAGTTTTCATACATGGAAGTAAAGTAGTCTGGTTTCTAAACCTAGAGCTTCAATCACAGAGGCCTAGACTGGGCACGACCCCATGGCAACCTCCAGTTGCTAGGGGAAAATGTCTATTTCCTGACCAGTTGCCAAGTGTTTGCTGGAAGTTGTTGACTGGTAAAATCAGTTGTAAACAGGATGCTGCACCAAAAACCTCTTTGTAATTGCTGTGGTTGCTAAAGATTACTATGCTGCTTTGAGAAAAGTTGACAAGTGTTTGGAAACAAGTTGGTGTCAACTGGAAGGAGGTTTTCAGTCCTGCACTGTATACCTCTTTGCAACCAATTTCACCTGGTCATCACCAGCAACCATTCAACCAGCTGGTCGGGGGATTACACATTTTTTACTCATGATCAGTGGTTGCTAGATGATCGTTATGATCGATGATGATCTAGGGCTGTGTGACTGGGGGTCTAACAAATCAATGACTCGAAAGTAAGTAAATAGGGAAAAACAATTAACCAAAATCCAGAGCTATCTAACAGCACATAGTTTGTTTCTACATCACAGTCTTGTAAAAGTCCGCTACCTCTCCTGCCTTTATAAATAATTAACAGTGATTAAAACTGAAAGCAAAAAAATATTTGTAATTTTTAAAAATAACAAAATAATAATAATCTTAAACAATTATTTTAC
>VUQG01019969.1:53510-68490 GCA_015106755.1 Etia nguti | reverse complement strand
TCCCAAAGAGCACTGAGCTGTGTATGTGTACTGTATTGATTGTCTAGGGGATCAATGCAGCACTTTTATCTTTGATTTATTTCCCCTGGTCTTCAGGCTCACTGGGTGCTCTTTGATTGAGTTCTTTGGCCACTGGGTTTCAAAGTGGGCAGCAGAGAGAGACAATCGATCCCTGTACAGGTAACCTGACCCAGTTTGAGAGAAATAGTGTTATCAGTCTACTTTTGCTTACAGAAAAAAAAAAAACAGGGTATTGCACCCCCCCTCTCACACATACACACAGAGCCCTGAATCAACAGTCTTCTCTGTTGCATCCAACAATTCAAGCCTCCACTGCAGGAGAACAGCGTAGGGGGAATGACTGCCCCACATGGCATTAACCTGAAGTTTCTGAGATGAAGCTGAAAGAAATCACAATGCTGTTGCCCTTTTATCTGCAGTTTTGCTCTCACACATTCACTCACATACACCTTTGTTCTCTTGCACTTGTGAGGAACCTCACCATGATCCCTGGTCTCTAATCCTTAGCTTTCCAGTCACACGTAGGTCAGTTCTGCAATTTTAATAAGCATCCAACACGTATATGTGAGGAAGCTGTTTTCTCTGAAAATGAAGTAATACAACATCTACAGGAATAGCGGCCACAAAGCTTTAATAACTATTTCTCAGGAAGATGACTACTACAGTGTGTATAGGAATATGTATGTATGTATTAATCTGTTAAATGGTCCATTATGTTCACATTTATTTTCTAACTTAGCTTTCTCCTCCAGATGCTTTAAAGCTAAAACAATTAGCTGAAAACATAAAATCCCTCTGAGGTAAGTGGAGCAACAAAGTCTGGTGATAATTCTCTGTGGCTTTATCACTACTCCCTACCTATTTATTCCAGCACTCCTATGTAGTTAAAGCAGTAGCTTACTAGAACACCAACCGGCATGATATAGTTTTTATATTATGCTACTTTCTGGTCCGCTTGGTGTCTACTTGTTAGACATTCAAACATGGTGGTGATATTGCGATGGTCTGAGGCTGTTATGTTGCTTCAGGACCTGGACGACTATAACTGAAGGAATCAGGACTTCAGCTCACGACAGAGATCCGAAACACAGTTTCATTCACCTCTGAGTCTCTCAAAGAAAACAAAATGAAGGCTTTTGAGTAGCCTAGTCAATGTCTGGAGTTGAAGCCAACTCCAGTGTGGCTGAATTAAAATAATTCCCCAAAGAAGAGCGATGTGAAAATTCCACAGCATTGTGAAAGAATCACACTTGAGTGCAGTTCTTGCTCCCAAGGGTGGCACAACCTTTTATTAGATTTTAGGGGGATCGACTTGGATAGATTTATTCCTTTAATAAATGAAATCATCATTTAAAAACTGCATTTTGTATTTACTTGGATTATCTTTGTCTAATATTAAAATGAGTTTCGTGATCTTAAATATATACTAAACAATAAGAAATCAGGAAGGCAGCAAATACTTTTTCACAGCACTGTACCTTGTAGTTTAGGGGCAATAACAAGTTTCTGCAAAAAAATAGAGGGTATGCAGATAAAATTGACATTTCTTTGACTGTGGTGGACTGTGGCCTACTTACCACAGTAGAAAGTTTAATACTTAAGTGTACAGAGGATGCAGTATTGATTAGCTGTGCAACAACACTCAAACTAAAATGGAAGAAAAAATACTACTTAATGAATGAAGAAAGGCAACTAAAACACCTTCTATGTAAGGTTTTATTCTGTATCATTGTATCCAGTGTTAAAATCTAATTTTGACTGATATTGAAGATTTAAATCTAAATCCATTCTTAGAGGTAAAACTAAGGTTAATCTCTTTAACGCTACTGAAGAAGAAAGGACTGACTGAGCTGTCCTTGCTTTCCAGAATTTTTTCCACTCTCAACATCTGAGGACAGACTATAAAAGCATACACGCAGACAGAAGATCTTCCTTACTTATCCTCAAAAGTCTAGGCTCAAGGCAGTACCTGGACTCTGTCTTTTTTCTGGTAACATTACAAGCCATCGAAGTGAATGTCTTTTCTGATAGTGTTAAGCTGGCTTTGCAAGCAAAGCGTGTGTCAATTGGCGACCTTTTCCTTGTGCATAGTACAGTTTGTGGCTTTAATCAGGCATCGGCTTCAGCGTATACGTGCTTAGCTTGCTGGATACACATGAGAGCACCACAAGGAGTGAAAGAGAAGTAAAAGAGAGTATAAGAGAGTAAGAGAGGTAGAGGGTGAGAGATGGGGGACTCAGTGGAACAAAAAGAGTTGTGCATTTCATTCCAGTGTATGGATTAGTAAATGCATTTACTTTCCTAATTCTAATCTCTAAGGGAACATGGTATAACGGAAAACTGTAGTGATTACTATATGTTCTCGGACCAGAGAAACTTTCCATAGCTATAAGTACAGTCGGGGGAAGTAACCCTTTCTTGTGTATGAGCTGGAGATGATTATATTGCTTGCAACTTTGCTTTAAGGCTCCTTTTTAGTTCCTCTTTCAGCGTAGGTACTCCTTGAGTGGTCTCCCTTACTCCATTGGTACCATATCTATTATTAATGCAAACATTATCAATAGAGCTTCCGATTTATCTACAGTATGATCGCTGTGTGGTTTTGAATGTGTCAATTAAGGCCGACTCGTTCACTTCTTAATCACTGTTAATTTCAGATTCTCTTTATACTTACAGAGACTCGCTAAAAGCTGCTGCATGTAATGCTTTCTATAAACATTTCCACAGAATCATTTTGCATGTGGCTGATCGTTATTTAATTATTGGTAACAACTGTACATCAGCAATTAGATTTTTTTAGGAAAAGTGAATCTACTTGTTTGATGTGTTCACTTTGACTGGTTCGTTTGTCTTTTGGCAACTCAAACAACTACAACTTTGTACAAACTATTCACTCTTTACCAAAACCGACACTGCTGGACAACGTGTGCCATATATCATACATCTTTCAAAATTCAATTTTTTTTTATTTATATATTGCCCGTTCACATCTCAAAACATTTTGCAATATGTTGTAAGTTAAATATAGGCCTCTGCGATATTAGATAAGGAACCCCAACAGTTCAGCTATGCCCATTCAGGAAGCCCATGACAAACGGAGAGGAATGTCTCATTTTAAACAGAAAGAAATCTTTAGACGAGCTAGACTCACGGAGGAAAAGCCATCTGTCACAACCATTTTGGGGCTGAGGGGAAAGCAAGCACAGAGCAGAGGAGCACAGAGCAGAGGAGGACAGAGCGAAGGAAACAACAGGAGAAAACAGAGTGAAGAGAGGAGTTGAGAAGCGCTCCTCAGTGCATCATGGGAAGTCCTCCAACATCCTGAGCCTTTAGCAGTTTAACTAAGAGATGGTTCAGTGTCACCTGATCCAACCCTAACTATAAGCTTCACAAAAAAAGGAAAGTTTTAAGCTGATTATTAAAAGTAGAGAGGGAGCCTGTCTCCTCAACCCGAGCTCGGAGCTGGTTCCACAGGAGAGTCTGATAGTTGAAGGCTCTACATCCTATTGTACTTTTAGTCTGAGAGCAAAGTGCTCTATTGGGATGATATGGTACTACAAGGTCTTTAACATGTAATGGGGCCTTATCAGTGAGGAGAAAGATCTTTTAATTGAATTCTGGATTTAACAGGAAGCCAATAAAGAGTACGTTGCTTTCTTGTCCTGTCAATACTCTGCAGCATTTTGGATTAACTGAAGTCTTTTTAGGAAGCTTTTAGGACAGTGTGGTGATAATAAGGAATTACAGCATTTCAGGTTAGAAATAGCAAATCCATAGACTAGTTTTTCAGTGTAATTCTGAGACAGGATGTTTGTAATTTTGCCAGTATTAAGTTTTATTTATATTCTTCAACTCGCAACAACAGTCGTCTCAAGGTGTACTGTAAGGTAAACAACCTACAATATTAGAAGAAAAAACAAGAATAAAACGATCCCTATGTGCAAGCACGTGGCATCAGTGGGAAGGAAAAGGAGTTTAATAATTACTAATGATTAAATGCAGTAGTGGTGTTTAAGAGTGAAAAGAGAAGAAACGCTCAGTGCATCATGGGAAGCCCCCCGGCAGCTTAAGGCTATTGCAGCATAACTAAGGGATGGTTCAAGGTTCCTTACAGTGGTGCCAAAGGCCGAGGTAGGAGGGCAGTGAAGTATGTGGTTAGTCACAGTGTTTCTCTGGTTTTTAGAGCTGAATACAGTCATTTCAGTTTTGCCAAATTTATAACTTCCCTTAACTGATTGCACAGTTAACATAGGCAACAAAACAGAAAACACATGATCAGACTTCCCTCGATGTATTGTTAGAGTTATTACTCACCATGGAGATTTTTTTTTTTTTTGCAGTTTTAAAAAAAACACACTTGATGGGAACTTGGTGTGTGTCTTTAAATGAAGTCATAGTCGTTTCTTTTCATAATAACAAAATCAAATCTAACGGTGACAAAGGTATTATTGAATTGAATATTACTCCTGCAGACTTACGCAGTAATTAATCTCTCTGTCACTGGGAGCAGATTGCTTTGTAATGTCACCGGTATAAAATGGGTTCACCAGCAGTGTTTGTGCGTTCAATTAAAGAACCAGCTCTTTAAACTGAGCAAATGCAGAAGAAAATTAAATCTATCTTTGAAAATTGTGATATTGATTCATCTTCATATGTTAAGATCCAATAACTCGGCACAGCTAGTTTGCAGTTTTGTGACCTGTAAAATGACTTTGAATGCATGAGAAACTGACGCAGTAAAGCCAGGTTCCTGGTCAACGAGCAAGGAGCATTACTATCATCCATACGCAGTTCTTTTCAGATGGTGTCAGTTCTATCAGATTTCAAATGGTTTTGATCTTTTGGTTAATAATGCAGGACAAACTGTGTCACCAGCCAGTTTTTGTCGGTTTCAATTCTCTGCTGAGTAAGGGGTTGAAAGGTTGTTTCATGTGACAGCTAAGCTAAACTGCCTTGCACTTTGACTCAATGCCATATGTGTACAGTTTGCCTTTTAAAGCATTGACTAGAAATCCCAATGAGTACGGTAGATCTAAACAAGGCAGGCCTCTTTCCAGACACATTTTGGAGAAAATAGTAGTGGGTGAAACAGACAATCACCTCTGACTAGCGCCATCTCAGGGTCACCGGCAGAAGCGTAGGGAGAGGAAGCAGGAAAAGGAGACACTGCAAATTGTCTGTTAGTCATAAGAAAAAATAACTCTGACAGATGTTATTCTATTTTAATCAAAATATATTCATAGCACTCCACTCACAAGGTAAGTGCTTCATTGTTAGGAGTTTCATAATAGTTTTTTGTCATGTATTGAGCGGTGCAGAATAAAAGAGTGTCAAAACTGTTTAATTGTGAAGAAGAAAAAAACAACAATATTGCCGGGCCGCATTGTTTGCTTTGGCGTTTAACAGCTACTGACAAAAGAACTGCTGAGTGCTGTCGACCGAATCACGGTCAAATTTACATGCCATGAATTTGCACATGAGCACCTCTAGCTCATGACAATTGGTTTATACAAAAGTGACAACAGGACATTAATGAAGAAGGAGAAGAGAGGAGAAGATAAGGTCAGACGAAAAAGAGGCGAAGGGAAGAGGGAGGTAGTAGAGGGGAAACATCTTTTGTTTTTTTCTTATTTGCTTCATGTAAGAGATATTATGTTGGCAGCTATTGTGTCATGGTTATTGTTATGCTTTCTGTAGATGACTGAGCGATATGGTTTCTAAAGACTCTCTAGGCTAAAGACTGTGGGAAGCGATAAGAGTGAAAAGCCATAATTTCACATTTAACAGAAAGTATCATCCGTAGAAAAAAACTCATAATTGTAGACAGAGCACAGAGGGGAAATTCTCCAAACCAGCTAGGACTCTCAATGAACTGTTGTTTTTGAAATGAAGCTATTAGAACACTTTGGAGTTTGATAACTGTTTTTCCGTCTTCCTCTCTTCCTCCTTCGCAAGGAAATGGTTTCCAAGACTGACACTCATCTGATTTAAGTCACATTGTTTGTCATGGGCATCGAGTGATAGGAATAAGAATCCATATAAAAAGCCATTAGTTTTCTATTACTGCCAAGCTGGATGGACAGGCACTCAGCGCTCAGCCGAATCACTGTGTTTAAAGTGTCAGGTTGGTTGAAAGAAGTCTACCTCTGTGGGGGCTCCCCCTGCCACTTCCCTGGGGGCTGAGTGGCTGAAATGACCATAAAACTCTGTTGAGCTAGACAGCCTGTAATTTCAGCAGTGAGAGGCGCTTTGCCGAGGTATAATGGAAAGCCCGTGGAAGCCATGAAATGCGCTGCATCCTGGTGTTGGAACACCATTGTCTGAACACTCAGGACACCTCTCTAAACTTTAAATTACTGTTTTTAAGCCATCATTGTCTGAAAGAGCTCTGCTTCTAAAAAGAAACACGGTGCTTGTTCAGTTTCTTTAATCTTCCGTGGTCTTTGCCATTCTTACAGAAATCTGACGTTCGCATTCTGTATTAGTACAAAAGTAAAAGACCTTTTGCCCATAAGATACGGAAAAATGGTGCTTCGAAAGGTTGCTTTGTGTAGGCACAATAGAGTTGTTCTCTCTCCCCTCTGTCGTATCTTTTTTATCATCTGTACCATGATTGTGGGTACAAGTGCCTTTTTCACTCTGAATGGAAATGGTTGAGAGGGGCCTTTGAGTGAGGAGGACAAGTGTTGAGAGGGGTTGCTTTGCATTTGTCTGTGTATGTTCTTTTTTTATTATGAAGGCTACTTATGTATTGTGTCTCGCTATTCGATCGTGCGCGTTTCTGTGTCTACACTCGTCTCTGCGGCGATGGCAGCGCGAGCAAAGCGTGGTCAGTTTACTGAAGCGAGGTTTCACATGTGATGTTAGCAGCATGTCACGTCGAGAGGCTCTCTGGGGTGATTTGTAAGGAGGGTGGATGGAGATGGAGTAATGAAGTGTGTCTGAGTGGAGTTTGCTGCTGGAAGTCCAAGCGCCTTTTACACCACACTGGCTACATTTCTGCTATGATGTCACAGACACCCAAACAGACAGACAGACATGGGAAATTGTTATATCATTATCCCACATTTAATCTCAGCCAAATATGCTTCTCTCCTCTTTTGAAGACTAGCATGATGGCATATTGGTTTTTAAATCACTGCAATAAAAGAAGACCTTTCTCTCTGATAGACTATGCTGTGTCCTCTACAAGTTTCACAGAAGGCAATTTTAATCCTATTGTATTGACAAAAAATAAGATTTTAAATATCATTCCATCTTAGTTATTTTAGAAAAAGGTACAAAAATTATAAATATGTGATCAAATATTTCCACTCTAGAATATTTAAGTCTAGCAGTGTGTTTAAAGACAGAGCCATAAGTATATTTTTTTACATTAACATTGGCCTTTTTAAAACTATTGTGGTGAACAGTAGTTTGCAACATCAGCATATTCTTCTTGTTTTTTAAATGCATTGTATTCATGCATCCCTCACTCAGTGCATGAATACAATGCTATAGATGCATAACTCAAATTTTCTTACCAAGTAAGTACAGTATGTGTAAGTCTATTCATAACTATTCATAAATAATTTTAGAGTTTTGCTGTTAAAAAAAAAAGTCATAATTGACATATCTTTTCATGCTTTTCTTTGAAGAAAACATGTCTGAGTTTATATATATGGAGGATTTTTTATCTCAGACATTTTCAGGCAATTTATTACCTGACTGAGACCATCAACAGGAAAAGACTTCATGTATTTTCCCTGAATGTAAATTTGAGGTAGCTTTATGGAGTCAAGAAGCAGTAAGAGGACAATGCCACTGGCACAAGTGGAGGTACATTTTTACATCTTGTCAGCAGTGGTTGGACAGCAAAACAATAGGGTGGAAAAAAGGAGCCACAGAAATAAAGAGTAATGTGTCTGTTATGGAGAGCTGTATCGGTCATGTATACACTGGCAAAGCTGTTCTCAGGCGAATGAAAGACACGCTGTAACTTGTCTGACAACAGCATAGACATATGCAAATGAAGAAACAAGCAAAACAAAACAAAACAGACAATAATTTTTTCATGCAAAATAGAAAATAAAATCTTCATCTGCACAAACTGAATAAACAACTTTAACTAATAAACAACTCAACTTCTTTCTTTTCTATGACAACTATGAGGAGATCATTGTGCGGTCCTGTTACTTGTTGAATCTTTCTGTGGACTTTAAATCTTCCTGTAGCATCTCTCTCTGTCTCTCACACGCTTTCACTCTCTCTCTCTGTGTTGCCAAAATTCTTCTTTGGAGTTCTGCCGTGAGTGTCTATGTTTCGCAGGAAAATTGACGAGACACAGCTGGTGGATTTTTGACCTCTGATAGATGGTCTTGTCTCTCCAGATGGTCACATGTCTTGCCGTTGCGGCTGTGCTATCCTTTCTAACCCTTTCTAAAATTCCAGGGTTTGAGCCTACATTTGATATGATGAAACCAACATACTGGTTCCAGACTGCTGATTTTGATTTCAGAGTTGATGTCTTGGGCATTGTTAGGTATGAGGTTGGCCTTTCCTTTTTCTGATATCCATACCAAAAGCTGAGGCTTCTTTACCAAGAGGTTCCACAAAGCTTGAGAGTTTTCTTTCTTTCCCTTCAAAGACATGAATATAAAAATGTGGGCTGGTGATTGTTCTTCCTCCAGTGGTAACTGTGCCTTCATGCTCTTTCAAGACATCTTTCATAATTCTCCAGGTGTATGTTGGAGAGGGTGGTTGAGAGTAGATCCTTGACGATATTCTGACTGTAGTACATAACTAGCTGCCCATGCTGTCATGGAGAATAAGGCTTATATGCTTGTCATACAGTCGTTTGCTGAATCAGACCAGGTTAGTGTTGATGTTATCTTTCCACATGGTGGGTCACAAGGCTGCAAGCCACGCCCCATCAAAGACCTTCTTGAAAAAGAGGAGCACATAGTGGCTGTGGAGCAGGAGGAACAGCAGGTTATATGCTATTTGGAAGGTTGGTGGTTCGACCCTATGATGAAGCACTTGGCGACAGTGGGAAGGAAAAAAACCCTTTTAACAGGAAGAAACCTGTGATAGAATCAGGCTTAGGCAGGAGAAGCCAAGTGCCATGACGGGTAATGGTAGGGAGACAGGAACAAAGACACACTGTGGAAGAGAGCCAGAGATTAAAAACAACTGATGATTAAATGCTTTGCTGTCTTTAAACTAAGAAATCATTAGCTTAGCTTAGCATGAGAATTGAAATAAAGTTTGTCCCATTTTTATTTAACCAAAATAATAATGAAACCCTTATCTAGAAATGATATGCACAATGTATGTTGCCTGAAAAAAATACAAAAAGGGGGAAAATCATGCGTGAATCATCAGACATATAAAGCATATAAGACATATAAATGAGCATATAAATAAAGCATATTCACTTTTTTCTGTTTCTTTTCTATATGAGCAAAAAGCACTGTTAAGATAAAACCTGCAGGCGTTCTCACTGGTGTCTGAGTCCAAGTTCATTTCTTTATGAAATTCAAAATATGGCACAATTATGACAATGATGTGTGTCTCTTAAAAAAAAAAAAACAACTCATATTTGCTTTTGAAAGCCACCATGACACCTGACGATTAAAAAGACAGAAAAAAACAGAAGAATGAGCCGCTAACGACCATTAAGTTCCTTAGAAGTGTATGGTTATCAGGTAGTGCTGGGTCATTAGCTTATCAACCATTCAACAACCCAGATAGCATATTTCATCAATACTAAACCTAGTCCTCTGTTTATATGTGTGTTTTTGTGTGTTCACTGGGACAAGACAGCCCAAGGTAAATTAAGGTACATTTGAACTTAAGGCCGAAAAAAGTGGTCAGACCAGGTCAGAGGGAATGAGTCATGCAAGACTCGGCAAGGAGCAAAGAGGAAAAAGAGAAATGCAGTATGGATTGTGATTCACATTGTGGGCAGCTGTGATGTGAACAGTACAGACAGCGCAACTTTACTCACGCTACTCCCAATAAACCTACTTAAGTGGATTAGCAATGCCACCCTGGGGGCCTCCACAGACTTAAAGCTCTTATCACAAACACACCGAAACAAAACATACTATTTTTATCAGTTTCCTTGGTTTGTGGGGAAAGTGAGTTCGGGAGATGGTTAAGAGATCCAGGATAAGCACAGAAGCTATGGCCAAAAGAGCCATATCATATCTTTTCTCATCTTTACACAAATGCACTACGACTGGGTCTCTGCTGAATATTACTAATAGCTTGTTGGTTATGAGGCATAAGTGTTTGATATTCATGACACCTGTTGTAGAGGCCTGGGAACAGATGTTGTATATACTTTCCCAGTTTGATGCTGGTCATAATTGGCAGCTGCTCTGTAGAAAAAATTGTGCCAAAAAAAATTATGCCCAGCTTTTTGTATTTGTGTGTTTTCATCTTTTGCGTGGACTTTATCACTGAGCCCATGCCTCTCATTCTTTGTCTGTGTCGTGTGTCGTGTTTGTTGTGCAGGTCTAGGCTGGTTGATTACAAAGTGAACTGCGGGATGACTCCACACGCAGCGAGCACCTGTCCTAACCAAGACAATCACCAAGCCTGCTTGGCCTCCTTTGCAAGGCTCGTTGGTCAGTACATGGCTATGTTGTGAGAAAAAAATGACGGCAGTGAAATGTGTGGACACAAAAGGGCAGATTCAGAATCCCACTGTGTTTTTTTTTCTACCTTTCACAAACATAATGAAATAAAGAAAAATACTCCAAAAACACGAGACAGTGCGACAGCAGTCTAGGCTGCTTTCGTCATGAGGACCAGACAGCGGAGTTAAAACTGATATCTCCACCAGTACACTGGGCATCAGTTCACTAATAGAAGTAATTAGGGAGCAGAGGCACTGAGAGAGTGTTTACTTAATTAAAACACTTGATGAACATCTGTTTGCTCGCAATAAACGTTAAGTAAACAATATGTACTGACTAGTAGACGCATATTTTTCAGTCTAGGTCAGCAGCAGCTAGGTAATGCTGTGGCAGTACCACAGAACTTGCTAACAAAAAAAAGAAATCTGAAGGTAAATTTACACAAAAGGGCTTTTTCTGATGCTTAGTGGTTGCTGAAGTGTCCATATTTCAGTATCAGTCAGTGCTTCCCCACCATGTGTCATAAATCATGCAGTATGAAGTGATGATATGCCACGGTGGTTCCTGGATTTCTCTGGAAAATACAACACAGAATGTACCAAACACTCATGACACCAGCTAAAAGCATTGACACACAGAAACATTTGGAAAGTAAAATGCTTTGGTACTGTAGTGCTTTATTCAAACAGGGCACACACTTCCTAAAGCAACTACTTTGCGAAATATTTATAACATAATGGCCACTTTCCATTTAAAATAAAGCATAACACAATTGTTCACCTCCCTGTAAACTACAATGCAGTGCAAACTCATACCTGTGACTAACACCTTGTTGTCCATTTTGTATACAATTTGCAGTGAATGTAATCCATTATTGTCCATTAGTGACACATAACTGCATTTGTGTGTGGATGCCCTCGCAGGGACGGACGTGACTCCCAACTATGTGGACAGCAGCTTCTCCAACTGGACCATCTCCCCATGGTGCACCTGCAAGGGCAGCGGAAACCAAGAGGAGGAATGCCAGACCTTTCTGCGGTACTTCACCAATAACGCATGCCTAAGTAAGTGGTCACAACTCATGAATTCTCTGAAATGTGTTTTGTAACTGATAGGGGCCAAACAGGCATGTATTATTGATAAAAGCACAAGCCTGCGATGCGGAACTTTCTCTTTCAGCCACGTAAGAGCAGCGAGAGCTGTGAACTTCAGTCTTATGCAACTTTAATGGTTTCATGTCAGATTCTGGTTTTCAGTGTCATTGAGCTCTTCAGCGAGATAACTGTGGATGTGATGTTTTTAAGGCGTGGATGTTGGCGGCATGACTTAATGTGGAAATAACAAGAGATGTGGTTAGAGGGTGTGGGTAATAGATAGCTTTCAGACATCTGAAAATCAAAATGTCTGCATGAAATGAGGTGCTTTAAAATTTTTGCAAATCACTTTTATTTCAAAGAAGAGAAAAAAAGTCTTTTGTGTATTTAATAATGAAATAAGGCTAGAAGGATTGCATGTAAATATTTGTCAATGAAGGATTAATGCACGGATGGATGGACTTGAAATCATTATATAAAATTGTCTGTTAGAGAACTGAATACAACCTATCTGCAGATACCCCTTTATCCACAGATTAAGTTGGAATTAAACGTTCTTAGTTTCTCAGAAGCAAGTAATTTCTTATCATTTCTCATCCCTCCTTTGGGCAAGATCTGCCCAGACTTTAATACAAAAGAAACCATTTGCATGTCATTTTCACATTCAATCTAAGAGAGTTAAAGGGCTTAGGGGAGAAAAATGTCATGAAAAGGAACAGGATAGCGCAAATGGAATAATAGGGAGAGCTAAAATACATATCATCTGTATATCTAATGCATAACATACAGGGTGCAGCGTGACAGAAGGGTTTCTTCAAATATCTTTATGCTTTTTCACCGAAAAGTAAAATATAGCAAGGCTCCATCCTTGCTATGGTGTAGCGAGCAATGTCATCAGTACTACAAGACACCATTGCCTTTACCATGTTCTATTGTGTGGATAATGCTTTCAGACCATTTCAATAGATTGCTGGGTTACCGTTTTAGCTGAGTGTGCAGGATGAGGGATGAGGCTGGGAGCTGAGGAGGCGTCTCGAAAAATAACACAAAATGCAGCATCTCCTCTCTGCAGTCGAGGGGAACAGGCGATAAACTTCAACACACCGGGAGGTAGATATACGCAAAGTCACAGTGCAGGAAGATGCATATTCAACGCCCTTAATCTGAAAGACATTTAAATAAAATTTCATTCAAGCACAACGGCATAACCATGGCAACTGTAGCATTAGTAAACAAAAATAAGAGTTAAAATTTTTTTAAAAAGTTAAAGAAAAAAATGGGAAGGTGTAATGCAAAACTTGGTAATACATGTAAGGAAAAAGAAGAAGTTAAAAAGTAAAACTATTCAATCACCAAGGTCAGTATTTAATATTAATATGATTGGTCTCTGATGTTTTCTCTCACATTATCTTAACCAGTTCTTATTGTGCAATAGCTTTAATGTCGCCACTTTCTTGCAGCATGTAGCATTTGATTAGCAGTGGCAAAAGCAGCCGCTGTGGCCACAAGTGTTAATTACAGGATTCTGGTACATTCAAATCTTTTGGGCCTTACTGACTATCCGTAGGTGATTTTACTGTGTAAAAAAACAATTTAGTGTTATTGGTGCTGAATAAATACAGCTTTTTGCATTCTAATTGCAGCAGGATGGAAACCCTTCCCTATGACCCTGAGTTGGATAAGCAGAGGAAAAAATGGATGGGTGGATATTTTTATGGATGTCTTTCCATTAAAATTTCTAGGCAGTGGCTAAACTTCCTTAAAACTGATGAGTTGACAACTTCAGTAACAGCCAAACATCAAGCAAGTGCAACAAATCCAGAGACAGCAGCTGTGATTTGACCTTAATATACACCGCTTCTGCTGAACAATGGTTTTTAATTAGAGAGAAATACTTGAGTCCAACTTCTCAGATTTTCCCAGACTGGGAGTCTCAGTCTGCTTGGAACATCTGCGCAGAAACGCCGTGTCCGGCAAGTTGTTAGTGAGCCAAGTTTCGGTCAGAAGAAAGCAGAAAGTCCAAACGTTACTCTTCTCTTTTTGTACACTCAGTCTTATCCAGATATCTAATTTAAAGTTGGCCAGAAAAGTGAGGAATCTCATACCAGAATGTGGTAGAGTTTTGGTTCATTAGCAGCCTGGCCTGCTCGCTCCTCTTTAACTTCAATGCGCACCACTTCTGTTGACAGAGCTTGTTCCACCATTCACTGCTACAGGGTCTTAACCTTCAAGTGCTCTGATCTCAGCATCTTGGCAACGCTCTTTTTCTAGGAAACCACTTACTCTACTCATATGTTGCCAGGACAGGTGTTGGAGTAAAATTAGTGACCAAAACAAATCTGAAGCTGGTATTTAAAGGTGAAAATATATAATATTTTATAATAATAACATATATATACTATAATTCTGACAATAATATTTCACTATATAGACTTTTCTTTTATCTTTGCCATGTATGCAAATTAGATTTATATCTGTTTACATCTGGAGCTAATTGTACTGCATCTTCATTACCAATTTAATTATGTCATTCAATTCTTACAGCTTTAACTGTGCTGTAGATCATGAGAAAATATTTAGTCTAAACCTTTAGATCTTCAGCAGAGTTCATTTTGATACCAGGATTTTCAACTTCCCATGACACAACAATCACACCTCATCCCTCACAGCATACTTCAAGTGAAATCAGAAAAACATACTTTAGATGGTTCATTTACTGTCCTTGAACTGTTCCCAATTTTTCCTTACAAGCCTCCAGCAAAAACAATGGTCTAACAGAAGACTAGATTAGAATTCCGATTTGTATAAGATATATGGGAGGCCGACAAAGAACATTCCAGCTTAGAGGTATTATGACAGTCAGACCCTGACTCCCCCTTTCCCTTGTCTCTGCTTCTCTTGTTCTCTCCTTCCTTCTCATTTCATCTGTCCCTGCAGGTGCGACAATACAGGCTATGCCCAGGGGTTAAAGGAAAGCTTAATATGAGCCGTTAAAAAATGGAATTGCTGTTGGCGATGAGCTTAATCACTCAGTGGAACATTTGGGTGCAGTAAAACATCCTGGGTGGAGGCCCTCCAGCCAACTAGTTTGATCTATGACTTTATTCACCCATTTCCCATCTTTGAGGGGGATTGCTAACCATAGCTGACCCTGACAAACAGATGCTTAACATTACAGGTCTTAGCAGCACTCCACTAGCTCTTGACTGCTAGCATTGACATTGTTAGGCCTCACCAGTG
>VUQG01019969.1:26122-51698 GCA_015106755.1 Etia nguti | reverse complement strand
TATGTTCAATAAGCAAGATCTGTAATCACTCATCTGCTTGCTTTTCCAGGGGTTCGACTGCTTGTCTATTCTTTACATTGCTCCCACTTTCCCACGCTGCCAGACTCAATACTGATCATTACAATCAGTATTACAGTCATTACAATCATTACTGTAGACCAGTCATCTTCTTGCCCGCCTTCTTTGAGCCAATCAGCCTCCACTCTGTGTGCATTATATCTCACTGCAATGTGCCTGATCATGCAACAGCTAACAATCATGTTTTTTGTTTTTTTTTAATTCTGTACCCTGTCACAGTAAGATTGTTTTTTTTGGGGGGGGGGTCCTGTGCTAAATCTTATCACTGCTGGGATTCCTTTCTGCCATGATGGGTCATCTTATCGGCAAATAGATCTCAAGAAATCATAGTCAATTCTTTTAAATGATCTCTCCTCATTGAACTTGCAGTTGATCGTGACATATTTAGGTCGACTCACTGTAAAAGTTAAATAGATGTGGATTTTGGTTTGTTTTATTTTTTGTCGCATCAAAAATATACATTTTCATCACTTTCCTGCAACTTCTGTTGCATACATTTGATAAAATGGACCAACTGCAAGAAGAATCACAAAAATACTCCTCCGCTCTCTCTTTTGTACAGTGGCAAAATAATAAAACTCAACGTGCTGCACCGTTCACATTCGCATCACATACAATCTCTATGCTTGTTAAAGCAATTGGCACATCAAAACAGACGCTTTATGATAACACAGTTTATGCTACACCCAAGATGATGACATGTGGTTGAAATATTATATTTTTCTCACAGACAAAGAAAGAGTGAAAGGAATGGAAGGTGGGGGCTTAATCTGGATTAGAGGTTCTAAAATACTGGCCCAGGGCCTGTTCTCTGCTGAATGCTGTCTACTCTGAAGACTGCAGTCAACTCAACTATAACTAGGTTCACTGTCTGGAGCAGAAAAACATTACTACTTTTTTTTTTCTTTTTGCTATGCTGCACAAATGCATAGCTCTTTGTCTTTTAACATAACTGTTCTTCGGTTTCTCTTCAAATAAGTGTAAAAATGACAGAATTGAATTATCCACTAAAGAATCCTTCTTTTTATCAGTCTCTCTGCGACTAAACAGAAATATTTCACTTTACACTATAGGTCGAGGAGAGCCTTTTCTTTTTATCTAGCTGTTGAGTTGGATTAGTTTTCACAGTGAATTACAGTTGTGTTTTACAGATGTATTTTAGATGTTCCATGCAGCTTTCCAAAGTAAGAGTAATGATGCTTTTCACCTTTGCAGGAGACCCATGTACACATGTTTGGCAGCGGTACAAAGCTGTGCTTTATAATATTCTGCTGCTGATGTTGTTGTTCATGTCATTTTTTAGTGACTGTTACATATCCAAATCCAAGTAATGTGCACGGTTTAGGAATGCAAATTTGTGTTCTGAATGAACGACTACCATTAAGACATTTCGCATCCGAGCCGTTAAATGTTCACCCTGCAACTGAGTCATGCAGTTTTGTGCTTTGCACACAAACCCTCATTGATTGGAACACAGGAAATTAAAACCTTATGTCGTGATCACTGTGTTTGAGCCTTGTTTTCTGTCTTGAATTCTTAGTTAACATGTTAAAGTTTGAGTTTCTGCTTTGTTTCTCTTGTTATTTCTATTTATAAAGTTTAGATTTTTGTTTATTTTATTTTCCAAATCCAATTTTTTCCCCTATTATTATTCCACTGCTGTGCTTTCTGTTGGATTGTTTTGGAGTTTGCATTTTTGCATCAGCCTAATAAAACTACTCATTTTTTGTTCATTCGGTCTACCTTGTGCATGCTGTGTTTGGGTCCCAGTTCTGCAAACCTTGGACGCAGCAGTAGAGTTTGAACAGCAGCAGGTGGCTTTCTCGTTTTTTGAGAAGGATTTTGGAACTGAAGCCATGGCTCACCACTGAATATGAGCCAATCTCCAGAGGGGCTTACCAAGGCAATGGGGGCCTCAACCAGTAGTTGTGCTCCTGAGGGAAGCCATACCTCAAGGCTACCAAGCCTGCAGGTCCAACCTCCACCAGAAGTCAAAGTGGGTTAAGTGTGCAGCTAGATAGCCTTCCACCTGCTGTTGCTCCTGTCAACTGCCCAAGCCTGCGTTTAAATCTCTGCCATCTTCAAAGAGGGACTGCAGCCCTTGGCAACACTGCAGATTGCAGCCTCAGCAGCCAGTTCCTCCGCCTCGGTGTTTTCCCATGAAACTCTTTGCCCTGAGTTTCTTTTTTTTAAATTCTGGCTACCCCTGTGACCATGTATACTGTGCCCAAACAAGTATCCCCTGTGAGACTGGGGTCCTAAGCCTGTGTGTCCTAAGCTGTCCTAGCTGAGTGTCCTGTGGTGCCAAAGCTGGTGCAGCCCAAGAGTCCTGTGCCTAAGCAAGTAGAACTTTTTTGAAGTGATTGGCCAATCTCACCAATGCCTCAACCACCTGAGGAACTTCATTGCCTCCACTGGACACCTGTCTTGTTACCCTTCAGTTTCCGCTTACCTGATTACCCCCTTGTGCATTAATAGTCCTGAATTTGTTGTACTTACCAGTGTCCCTCCATCGTGTACTCCTGTGATTTCCTTTGGATTTCTTTTGGCTCATTTTTGGACTTTGTGTCTCTGCGTCAGGCTAAGAAAACAGCTCACTTTTTGTTCATTTAGTCTTCCTTTTGTGTGTTTGGATTCCAATTCTGTAAACCCTGACACTCTAAAAATGTTGCAAAGAGGAAAATTAATGAATAAGCACAGCTGATAACATTAACAGTGTGTATATTACCGAAAGGTAGAGAAAGAGAGAGGATAGCAGAGGGGAAATGGGTGGTGAAACCGCTTTCTCCAAAGGTTTTGTGTGTGTGTGTCAGTATTGATGCACTGCTCAGTGCCTGTCTCACTGCAGCATGGTGTTTAATTTATTGTAAAAATGGTAATTAGGAAACAATAAGACGTGTGATTACTCAAGCAGGAAGTTTATAATTAGAGAGGGAGCTGGTAGCGACATTTTGGGCGGCCCTGAGTTCTCAGACAACTATGCCTGGCAATTAAAACTTGTCAAACTTCCATGGCAGATAAATTGGGGGTGTGTTGTTATGGTATGAGTCCTCTTGGCAGAAGACTGACTGTCCAGAGCTGTAAATCTCACTGTGGCTCATTGAGTAAACATGTGGTCTGAAGCTTGGTCCTTTGAGCGCTGTAAAGATGCATCCATATTTAGGTATAACTGAGCAGTGCCATGCTCCCTCGCGCAACTCCAGTGGTGAGTTTACACACGTGATATTTGTGGACCCAGTTTAAATGGGCGTTACAACCAGCTGATACAGTTTCTAAAGCAAACTAAGTCTGTTTTGAATGGCAATTATCACTTGTTTACAGTGTCGTGTCACCAGTATGCAAGTTCTTCCACCAACCATTTGGCCCTTAAAACCTCATGTGTTTGGAAGTTTTGTTGGCATACTGATTATGTTCATTTGTACACACTGTTTGGTAAAGGCATCAAAATTACTTCTGTGGGAAGGCACTAAAGTCATTTGATTACTTTTGGAAACAAGATTTTCGTTTAGATTAAAACACACCATTTCACATCACTAAACACATATTACAAAGCTCAGTGTTCCAGGTGATGAATAAGCATCAATCCAATATTAGTATCAGTTTTTATTCCTGTACCGCCTTAAAAAAGCTAGATTTCTTTTTTAAAGTGCGTGAGCAGCTCTGTGCAGCTGATCTGTTAAATTCAGTTCTGTGTTGTTCAATATTTATGTACTATGCCGGCAGTGTACTGGTGGCAAACAGTTCTAAGAGTTTATGAAGGGAGCTAACTGCAAACAGTTACCGGTTTCGAGGTATTTCATGTCCGCTACATCAAATTTTCTTTGCAGTAGTTTGTGGATTGATGATGGGTGAAAAGCTCAGACGAGTTTTCCTTGTCAGCTTCTCTCCCTCTCAGTCTCACACTTGTTATGTTCATTATTTATTGGACCTGCTTTAACATACCAAGTTGTCCTCGGCTCCACTGTGTGCGTGAGGAGATGCACACCTATAAAACTGGGAGAAGACAAAAGCAGCAAAGTGCAGTATACTAAGGTGAAATTAAACAAATGCAAAAAAAAATCACCATTCATTTGCATTATGCTGGTGCTGATTATATTATTTTACTAATAAACATAGTTTCAGTGAATAAGCTTACATATATTTACTAGCCACATTTTGCTTTATAAAGTTTGGAAAGTAATGTTTAAGTTCAGCCCGAGCCTTAAACACAAGATTATCTTATATCAGTAGTGCAAATGAAAAAGTTGAACTGGTGCATCCCTGATCAACTGCAGATTTTACATGTATTTATTCCCACAACCGCAAAAGCATCACTTGATCTGGATTACTTTCTGTTTATCGTGATTACTATTGATGATAACGTACCATCTTGGGTACAGGCAGGTACCAGGAGGGTGTCTACTAGTCATATCTATGGGACAGATTGCAAATTATAACTGGCCATTCAATGGGCTGATAACAGTCAAAGTGGGTGCTGTCTTTTTGCTGCTATGTAGTAGCTCTAATATAAACTCAAAGGATTTGGCTAAAAATAGACTACTCTGCATAAAGCAGTTTAATACTTTAAGTCATTTATTTATGACACAAACAACACAAATATTTGTTAAATCACACAAGTCTATGTGTACGGACGCCTGGAATGTCAGTGCGGGTGTGCAGAAATCTGATGTTTACTGAATTTTCAAAATATTCGTTTATCTCAAAAGGATAAACCCTCATTTGATGCCAAGGATTCGGTTACAATCTCAGCAGGAGATATTACGTTATTGCTCTCTGTTGTAAGTAGATACGCATTTTTATTTAAATCTATTACTGTGTAAAAGGATATGACTTTAAGAAAGATAAGACATATATAGTCAGTTATTTGAACATATAGTGGTTAAAATTCTGTTGAAACATCAGGTAAGTTTGACTTAGACATCAAACAAGTTCACCGTGATTTTAGAGGGCTTTGAACCCAAATCAATGGAAAAATGCTCAGTGGGAATGAAATTTCTTATAGATTGGATGGTTTGTGAAATCTTATTCAGTAAACAATCAGTCAGGTATCTTTAAGTGGTCGCCATTATATAAAGGTAACAGATAATTCACCATGATCATCACTGGCCACTTCATTAGGTACACCTATTCAGATGCTTGCTAAGGAATATGTTCAATCAGCTAGTCACATGGCAGCAAGTAAATATATTTAAGCATGTTGATATGGTCAAGAACTTCAAACCAAGCATAAGAATGAGGAAGAAAGGTGGCATTGAACATGGCATCGTTTTTGGTGCCAGATGAGTACTTTCTGAGACTACAGAGGTTCTACAGGCATTTTCCCACACAACCATCTCTAGGGTTTACAGAGAATGGTCTAAAAAAGAGAAAATATACAGTGAGCAGTCTGGATGAAAATGCCTTGTTGATGGAGAAGGTCAGAGGAGAATGGCCATACTGCCTCAGGCTGATAGGAAGGCAACAGTAACTCCGATAACCACTCGTTACAGCCAGTTTATGCAGAAGACCTTCTCCGAATACACATCAAACCCTGAAAGCTGGTGGGCTACAGCTGCAAAACACCACTCCAGTTGCCACTGCTGTCAGTTTACAGGAACCTGAGGCCAAAGCGCACAACATTCACACAGTTTCACCAAAATTGGAAAAGATTGGAAAGATGTCGTGAGTTGTTATGAAATGTTAGGAGTCTCGACATTCAGATGGTAGGGTTAGAATTTGTCATGAACAATATGAAAACATGGATCTGCCTTGTTTCCACAGTTCAGGCTGTTGGTGGTATAATGCAGTGAGGGATGCTTTCTGGGCATTTTTCCAGCTCTTTAACACCAATTGAGCATCGTTTAAATGCCACAGCTTACTTCAGGTTAGTTACTGACCATGTCCATCCCTGTATGACCACTTTGTATCCTTCTTCTGATGGTTTCTTTGGGATGTGGTGGAACAGGAGATTCACATCATGCATGTGCAGCAATTGCTTGATCCTATCATGTCAGTGTGGACCAGAATCTCTGAGGAATCTTTCCAACACCTTGTTGAATTTGTGCCATGAAGAATTAAAACAGCTCTGAAGACATTGTGGAACTAGCAAGGTGTAACTAATGAAGTGGCCGGTGAGTGTACGTTGACAACATATCCTCATTAGCAGATTTTTGTACAGCTTTGCTTTTTGCAATGTGTTTCTTTGAAATTTTTAATTTTAGTAAAAGCAACTTGTGCATGTGATCAGTCTCCATGCCCACATTACACACACAAGTAAACACACTCAGCTCACAAACAGCGGAAGGCTAGTGTTGTCTGTGCTCTCATGTAACCCTGTCACTGTTGATTTTCAGCTCAATTGAATGGAACTGACTGGTGGAAAAAGGCTACATAACTCAGGGTTACTCAATAACTAGTCTTTCAAAGTATCCCGTTTCGCTGTAAATTTGACAGTGAATGAAAACAAGTGCTGTCTAGATGTGTATTTACCACCTAAATGACAAGTCCCGTGCGTTTTTAACAGTTTAAATAAATGCTTTTGTTTCTCACTCTCTCTCTGCCTGTAAACAAATAGGGACATTTCGACATTGTCTGTATTCTGTCATGTATATGCATGTGTTTGTGCTTTAGCCCTTTGTTCATGTGTGTGCAGCTTATCACAAGCCTGAGTGTATGTGTGGATATTGGCTGCAGCTAGAGATCTGGACTCATGTCAACAGGCTGCTGCCACACATCACTGCCCTTGCTAATTAATTGGCTTTTAGTCGCGGATGTGTTTGGTGCATTGTCAGGCTACCCGTTGCTGCTCCTCCGCGCGTGCACCCCTCTTTTTTTTGGCAACTGTCATTTCAATCATTTCTTTGTAAAGTGCGAACTCACAAACACAGGTACTGTGATAACTGCAACTATTGGAAACACCTCCTTTGTCTCCCTCGTTCTCCCTCTTGCATCCTTCTTCACAGAAGCAAAAATATGGCTGTCTTGTTAAAATAACTCAACAATTTTCTTGTTTCATTATTTATTTTCTCATTTATGTGTTGCCTTGTTCTGGTGGAAGACGAAGTGCTGGTAGATAACATCATAGTAAATCTTTTTCTTTTCTTTTTTTTTTCCTGTGCACAGCGAAATGGGCGAATACGTGGTGAAGATGAGGTGAGGGGAAGGTGGAGGAGGGGAAAAGAGGAGGAGAAAATGTTTCATGTTCCTTATGATGTGCCTCTGTATTGCTGTGCAGGACTGAAAATGGTACCTTTGCAAATTGAGCAGGACTGCTTTAACTTGAAGGCAAATGGTTATGCTTTGTGTTACAGAAATCCGAGAAAATTGAAAAAGTATTCAAAATGCTAACAATTTTATGGAACGGCACATAATAAAACCCATTGTAGTGCGGGTATAACGGTGGAACTCTGGAGGCCACAGAATTTAATATCTGTGCTGATTCCCACTCGTCTCCGCCATAATGTGAACAGTGTGGGAAAATCAACTTCACAAGTTTATTCTCTCTTGTGCATAAGAATAAACACTGTAGTGTTTTGATTGTGCACACTCAAACAAGGGGTCTTGCTTTCTTGGGCCTCTACTTGCTGTAAGATTTGCCTCATGAAATATTGAAAAGAAATCCATAGCCGCCGCTGGCTTCTGTAGTGTGTGTTTGGCTTCGTGGCATGTTTTTCTTGTAAATAAAGTCTGTAATGATAGCTTTAAAAACTGTTTAGAGACTTGCTGGCACAGCCTAAAAGAGTTTTTGAGAAAAAAAAAAGAAAAAGTGCACACAAGAAGCTTTCCTTTGTTGCCAACTTGTTTAAGAAGCAAGGAGCATACTAAGCAGCACAGGCTTGAAATATACTTTACATTTCAAAACATTTGCTGGATCAAACACTTAATGTTCATGCCAAAGTGGATGTACTGCAGATGTCATTCCTTGCTTTGACTTTTTGAATGATGTTTTCTCTTCTTCTCTTTAGCAGTGACCCTGTCCTCTCTCATCTCCCTCCTGTCCTGTCTGACCTCTCTCTTATCAAATGCCAGAACAGGAAAGCAGCACGAATTGTGAGTCATGACTAACCTTTTGCGGCTCTCTCTCTCCCTCTGTGTCCCTCTCTATCTGCCCAGTATCATCAACCAATAGGTGGTGTCGTGGACCTGGGAGAGGATCACTCTTCTTGTCTCTGTGCCAATGTCTGGGCTCTGCTTCCCAGCCTGGCTTTGGCTCTGGTCCTGGCCCAGCATGCCTTATAGAAGCGCCAGGAGGAGAAAAAAGAGGTCATCCACCCACAAGCTGATCCCAAATGCAGAAGGTGTTATTCCTGAGACTGATATTAAGAAGGCTGAATCTCTGGACAGTTGACATGGATGGCATTTACGAAAGAGAAAAACAAAAGGCCGAGAGAGGTGGAAATGACTGAAATTTTATAACTGTGAATTTGTTGTTCATTTATCGTATCATTCGGGCAGACCGCAACTGTGATGGAGCACATGGCTTTACAAAAGACCCTTGGTATGAGAGGCCACGAAGGCCGCTCTCTGACTGAGACACGAAAAGACCCGGAGGACTGAAGCTGCTCATGTCAGAGACTTCTGCACTTTTCTCACCAAAGGAAGGCGAGAGGGTGGGGGGGAATGAACAACACAATTAAAAGAAGGCAAGGCAGGATTGGCAGAAAAGAAATTGTTGCAAAGAGAAAAGGAGTGAACTTGAAGTAAATGTCATATAGTGAGATGGGGAAAAAAGAAGGAATCTTTTTTTTTCTTTGGGTCTTGAACTGGTTCTTGACTTAATCTTCTCTTGGATGAACAGACCGCACATTTAGGGGCACGGATGGGGGATGATTACGTTCTATTTCTTCAAATCTAGTGTAAACTCTAAATTGTAAAGCCTACTCAATGTTCTAAGTGTTGGTATAGTATCTGTGACCATAATCAATCTACAGTACCGAGCTTTCATTTGGGTGCTACAGTATACCTTTTAAGCAGGCAGTGAAAAGAGCTAAAGGTGGCCGTGTTAAACAGTTAATGGTCTTATGGTCATTTAAGATGTTGTTGATAACTGTGGGTGTTCGCCATATGTCCACCCGCACACGTGTATATTTCTGTCTCTATGTATATAAACAACACTTTTTCTTTCATTCAGCCTAATGATATCTAGTACCTTTAAAGGACATTATTGTATGCACAGGTGGCTCTGTATTGTTACTGAAAGAAGGATTTCATTATCTGCATTTATATTTGTCTATTAAAGTTTGATCACAAAGAATGTATACAGGGATAAAATTAAATGAGCTCCCACTGCTTGAAAAAGCCATAATCTGTGTGTGAATATTGTAATATTTGTTTACTGTGTGTGTGTGTGTGTGTGTGTGTGTGTGTGTGTGTGTGTGTGTGTGTGTGTGTGTGTGTGTGTGTGTGTGTACAGACTCATTACAATGTGTGAATGGGTTTACAAGCAGGAGAAAAGTAGCTTGTGAGGAGCATTTTGAATTGCCCATGTGGGGGTTCATTTTGCCCCGTCAGACAGCAGAGGTTATGATGCATATTGTAATTGGAGAGTAAAATCACCCTCCAGTTTTGGTAAGCATTTTTGGGAACTTCCAGCTCTGTTGTTCCCAATTTTAAGGGTCTCTGAAGTTTTTTTTAATTCAGTTTTTGTCCAGAGGAGTGGAGAAGAGTGATAACAGCCTTGCACTAGAAGAGTGGGCCTGTGTGTGTGTGTTTGCTTATTATTGATGATGATTATTATGAGTATTATTAACATAGACCTGTGGAAATGTCAGCCTGTCCTTTAAATGGCTTCTTTTTGATGGGAATTTGTTCCACACGGGCAAAATTGTTTTCACTCTTCAGAAGAGGAGCTGATGTCTTCAGCTGCTTGGCGTCCACTGTTAAAAGGACGTGAAAGTGATTCTGTGTAACTTGGGCAAATCAGCAATCAACGTAGCCACAATCTTTTGGACATAGCGATAAAAGAGCACATTTGCAAACAAGATGAGGCAGAATGCATGATGTTACGCCCATAAGAATATTATAAGAATATTATTTTGCCCATCATGTTTGTTTTCGAAACACACACTCTGACAGATGCTGAAAGAACAACAAAAAAATCAAGACTTGCGCTGGCATCTTTGCAGATGAGAGACATTTTTTTGTATGTTCATGCTTACATAATTTTCCACTGCTCTGAATAAATGTTACCAGTAGTTTCACACGAAAAAAAAAAGGTTTCTATTTTCAGACAGCACATCAAGTGTAGTGTTGTGCCACATTAATGCATGCTATAGAACCAAACAGCTTTGTGTTAGAGCCAGGGTTTAGAAAAGGTTTACTATTTGCCCGGGTCATGAATGTTGCATGAAACTCAGCTCAGTGTGCTTTCACCACCAAGGGCTGGTTCGGTCTGCCAGAAATTACAGTCATTTCCTAAACTGGTGAGTTTATTGCAGTTTACTGCTGCAAAATGGCAAAAATCTCAGTACAATATTTTTCTTTGCCTTCCACATTCAACACATTTACATGAAGCAACCGTGATGTTTTTGGCTATAGATAGACATATATATTTCATTATATATAGATATAGATATATACAAGTGGATTGTAAGGATTTTTAATCGGTAGCAAATAATCACACAATAACCACACACTTTCAATATTGAAAAAAAAGGGAAAATGCATGTACTTTTAAAAGTAAGTCTATGAGCTCATGCATGTGAACAATTTCTCTTTTTCCTGATATCACATTATGTATGTTGTAGTCCTTTTGAATTGTATTGTACCTCTGTCAATGTTTTCAGACTGCTTTGAAAAACTTTCAAGGTCTCTAAATTGTTGGACAAAGACATAAAGTTTGTAGTTTTGCCTCCACCAAAGTGGATTTTAAATCAAACAATCAAGATGTGATTGAAGCACAGACTTTAATTCTTTAATTTGAGGGTTTTAACAAAAGTTTTACATGAACTATTCAGGAATTCCAGCTATTTTACACAAAGTCCCCCATTTCAAGAGGCTCAAAATTAATTGGCCAAACTAACATAATTTTAATCCTGTGTTTTATTATTTTACTGTTTTTAATACTTGGATGAAAATCCTTTTCAAGTTACTGCCTACAGTCTAGAACCCATGGTCATCACCGATGTGTTTCCTCACTTGTGTCTTGCACCTTCAGTTGCTGCTTGTTTGTGGTTATTTCTGCATTCAGTTTTTGCATTTAATAACTGGACGCTTTACTGGATTGAGATCAGGGGACTGACTTAGCCATTAAATATTATCCCATTGCTTTGACCTCAGAAACTGTTGGGTTGCTTTTGTGGTGTGCTTTGGGGCATTATCCATTTGCACCGTGAAGTGCTGCCTGATCGGTTTTGGAGCATTTGGCTGAATCTGAGTAGAGACTATAGCCCTGCATAAATCACAATTCACCCTGCTGCTTCTCTCATCAGTCTATACTAGTTTTAGGGATCCACTGGTAGCCATACATGCCCACGCCATAACATCACTACAATGGCAAGTGGCACAACTTGCCATGTTTGACAGATGATCTGGTGTGCTTTGGATTATAAGCTGTTTCTTTTCTTTCTCTTCACTTCTGGTACAAGTTCATCTTTATGTCATTTGTCCAAAAAGTTTTGTTTTGGAGGGGGTTTTCAGAAAAGTGCAGAGCTTTTAGATGTTTTCTAACAAAGTCTTGTGTGTAACCAGTGCTTTGCCCCCTGTTGTAAACTCTCTGTATTTACGCTCATGATTGCAGACCTTGATAATGATGCACATACCTACTCAGGAGTGTTCTTGACTTAGTAAAATGTTGTGAAGCTGTTATTCATAACCAAGTAATAATTCTGCAGTTATCGACTTTTGTGGTCTTCTGTGGTCATTTTGGTGTTGCTGAGCTGGTCCGTGCATTCCTTCTTTTGCAGGCTGAACCAGATTGTTGATTTGGCCACTCTAAAGTTTTTGCTATCACTCTGATAGATCCCTCACTTACACTGACATCTCTCTTTAAAATTTAAAATTACAGTGAAAAACTACAAAATACAAATTCAACAGTCTGAATCAACTTCAGATATTATGCCTGCTTCATGTCTCATGAAATAATAAGCAAACCAGCCACACATGGCCCTGAAACTACTTGTCAGTCAATAGTCTAGTTATTTTCGAGTCTCTAAAAAATGGAGCTTAAGTATAAAAAAGGCATTTATTGCTAAAAAAAAAATTTGTTTTAAAACCCTTGAATTAAAGCTGTAAGTCTACACTTCAATTGCATATTTATTGTGTGATTTAAAATCCGCTGTGGTGGTGCACAGAAAAAAAAACTACAAACGCTGTATCTTTACCCATGAGATTAGGAACCTAACTGTACGTGGCAATGTGGACAAAGTAGTTAAGTTTAAACAAATCTATCTGATCATCTATTTAAAACATATCTGCAAAATCAAGTGAAAATATCAGGCTTAGTTTGTGAGATTCTAAAAACATTACAAGAGTTTCTCATCCTACATCAATATTACACAATTTTGGAGGGTAAAATCCATCAAAGATGAAGCCGAGCTGCCAATTCTACAGCAAGAACAGCCTCAGTAGTCCATAATACAATATAGGCATAATATATTTTAGTCCAGACCCACTCATTGACACAACCCAGTGCTCTCAACAAACCTGAGTCCTTTTTATATCAAGATAACCTTATTATTTTTATATGCTTACTTTTTCAGATTGAATTATCTCTATATATAGCACACAGCATTCGAGGTCTTTATGACGAGGTGTGTGGGTCCAGTTTGACACTTGGTTCCTCCTTTTGCAGCCACTTACCCCTGTTTCGCTTTGCTCCTGAATAATTCAGAGCTCAGTAGAGTCTAAGGCAGGATTCATACTTGAAGAAGGTAAAATGCAAACAGTTTGTACTTGGATGATAGCGATGTTTAGGCGTTATAGAAATCACTGAGTGGCATTTCATGTTCCACCAATGTGACAACATTTCTTTCAGTTTTTTTTTTCTTTTTCTTCCATGTGCAGAAGGAAACAAAGCTCTTCATGTCTCTGCAGGAGACCGCAGAAGTAAATGAAAGCATTTACCTGTTTGGAGTATATCCTGTTTCATTAATGCAATTTGCATGTGAACTTCTGCCCTGCTGCGTATACTTTAAAATGTTCTCAATCAAAAAATTTACAACTTAAATCTCTCCACACTTCCCTTTTGGGTAGCTGTCACAAGAACAATATTGTCCATACCACCCAGTCTATTAATCAAGGGTGCGTTTGGTCAGTTTGTTGCTTACTTTTCAGAAAAATTGATGAGGCACTGTGAGTGATTATACAGTCAGCGTCCCATATAGGCGATCAAAACTGGCAGATAAATTAAAGGTTTTGACATGTCGAAAATGCAAATAAAGTCATAAAAATTCAAATCTCCCCTCCCTTTATATTCACCCCCTCCCTGTAGAGGGTCTGAGTTTGGGGTGAAAAAGACAGCTGATCAGCAGTTCTTACACAGCTTAAGAGAATGTATATGCAAGAGGTCTACAAATCACACTGCACAATTTCGGAGATATTACTGGTGTAGAAGTGCAGCAGTGGGACAGTTTGAAAAGAGGCAGAATAAAGTGCTTTTGTAGGGGGGGGAAATGAACTGTGGCAGCTGGGACTGGATCCTGGACATAAAGGCAAATGATAGAGTTATCTTTGTGGATGTGCATAATTTAAGCTGCTGCGACAGGGTGGTGCGAAGTGCTCTTTAAACTAACTTTAAAGCACAAACCAGTAGAAGACTCGTGGGTTTCTTTTCTCCCGTATCCTTGCATTCCTGTGTTTAAATACTGAATGTGTGGTAACGCTCGTCTCTGTGTTCAAATACACGTGTAAACAGGGCTTTGTGCATGAGGCTCTGACAGGGAACAGGAAAAATCTTGAAGCAGGAAATTTGCTAGAAGAGCAGTATTCTTTTTTTTTTTCCCCATAAGGGATCCTTGTGGAGTCCAGTTTGTTTCTTCTATCCACAGAAGACTGGAAGAGGAGAAGCGGAGGAGGCAGGTAGCGGAGAGGTTTTGGGGGCACGGGAATAAGAAAGCGGCAGGTAGCTGTACATTTCACAGTTGATTAATGAGTCACTGGGATGATGTCTCTTATCAACACTCTGCACATGGCGGAGAGAGAAGAAAGGTTTACTGAGGCTAGGAATGCTCCAATCACAGATGGCTCCCATTGCTGTCCCATCATCCCTTTCTGCGCTCACCCACCTGTTTTTGTAAGGACCCTCCTCTTCTCTTCTCTTCTCTTCTCTTCTCTTCTCTTCTCTTCTCTTCTCTTCTCTTCTCTTCTCTTCTCTTCTCTTCTCTTCTCTTCTCTCCAGCAGTTTGTAGCTGATGAAATTTAGCCCTTTATGCCCTGTGTGAGCGAAGGATCCGGTGAGTTTTGTCTGAGAAATATGTGTGACACCTGCTCCTATGGAGTTCACAGTGTGTCTTATGTTCTTTGTTCCAAAATTACCACAGGCTCTGATGTAAACGTTAGTAAGAAGTTGTTAATGTGGATTATGTCATCATTGCAGAGGACTGGTTGCCTGCTGACAGCTGAAAAAAAAAGGAAAAAGATCCACCAGTAAAATATTTTGATAATAGATAGAGCTGTTCTTAAAATATATCACTTTCACACTTGACAGAACTGGATGTTTGATATAAACTCCTGTTTATCAAGTTTGCTACGCACGCTGCTTGTACTGATTTTTGATAAATATGTTTGGCATGCACTAATGACTCTCAAAACCAACGCGATACGAGCTGAGAACGATAGTTCTTTTGATTCCTGAGCAGAAAAATCCTGGCCCCAGCATGTATTCCTAGCACTGTATTGTACTGTGACTATAATAACATAAATCACAGCGAGAAAATGAGAAAAGAAAGAGCAGCAGACAAATAAATTCAGTGTAATGGGGTGCTCTCATTGATGTGTGTGGTATACAGTATATTCTTGTAAGATTAAATATCCCTTTAATGCCAGCAAAAAGACAAAAGAACAGAAAAAAAAGGAGGGGAATAAAGATGTTTTTGTCATAATCAGGAAGCCAAATTATTTTGCTTTGTGATTTCATTTGTTCTACTGAAGGTGTTAATATTTTACTATAATGTGATAAGTCCATTATGGCTGATCAAATAGCACAGTACAATATTAATGATTGTTGTAAGGCATTAAAGTGGTTAGAGAGAAACAGATGCAGCACCAGTGTGACGCCACAGTGCTCACCCACTGTGAAGAAGACTTTTCAACTTAGGTAAACCAGGAAAGGGAAACTTCAAATGATGGACGTGAAAACAATAACAGAAACAACTCAATATCCAAAGTCCACCTAGAAGCAAGCCTTGCCAATCACCAGCCAGTTTTGATATGCCATCAGCCGCTGCAGTAGTTACACCTTGCTAGCACCACGTTGGACCCTTTTTGCCTTTAGAGCTGCCTTAATTCTTCGTGGCATGGATTAAACAAGTTGCTGGAAACATTCCTCAGAGATTGTGGTCCATATTGACAAGACAGCATCACACAGTTGCTGCATATCTGTGATGAAAATCTCACATCCTGCTCTACTGGATTGAGACTTGGTGACTGTAGAGGCCATTTAAGCACAGTGAACTCACTGTCATGTTCAAGAAACCACTTTGAGATGATTTAAACTTTGGGACATGGCGCATTATCCTGATACCCACAAGGTGGGTACACAGTGCTCATAAAGGAATGGACATGGCTAGTAACATTACTCAGGCAGGGAGTGTGGTGGCTAAAAGGTACTAAAGTGTGACAAGAAAATATCCTCATCATTGTTAAAGCCTGCCATCAGACTGAACTACTGATTTTGGCTCTACTTTCTAGATGTCACAGTAGAAATTGGAACTCATCTGACCAGACAACATTACACCAACCAATCTATTAGTGGGGTGCCTGCATGGGGCTTAATAAATAACATTATATATTATTAAATATAATATATAAACAATTTATATAAAAATATTAATATAAACAATAGAATTCTATATTCTAACTTTTTTTTTTACATTACACAACCAGTCTAAAAAGTGAATAAATTCAAATAAATGTTCAAATCAAATCTAATCAAATGTGTTGGAGGTCAATAGTGATGAAATGAAAACATAATGATATTTAGTATCTCTTCAGTTTGTGAAGTGTTTGAAGGTCAAAGCACTGTCATAGCCATGTTAGGAGTCCAGAAGGCCTGTGAATTCCATAGCACAAAATGTTTGCTTTAGAAGAAGAAAAGCTGAAATCCTTCCAATTTTTTTTTTATATATATCATTAACAAACAAACATCTGATACATTTAAAAAAGGAAAATGAATTAAAAAATACAAAAAGGTTTAAAGAGTTTCGAGGTTTTAGATTCAAACCTTCTCGTCTAGCAGACGTACACTGTTAATCCTTGGCAAAACCAATGATCATCTGACAATAACCATGCCACAGTTTCCACAAAACACAGTTCAGCAGCTCTGTGCCGACAGTTATGAAAGCCACTTGTAGAAAATATCTTGATGGTCAAAGTTATATTCACAGGCAAAGGGAAGGACTCAGATCATCAAATAACAGTTAGTAACAAGCTAATGGTAGTATATGCTGCCGGTTCAGTGGAAGAGTATGAACTGCTGATACTGTTTTTAAACTTTTTATCATGCCATTAATACCCAGTTGTTAGCTTGAAAACAGTTATCCTTCTGCTCCCTTGTCCGCCATACAATCTGCTGGATTTTGTTATTTTTCAAGGATTCATTAAGAAATTCAAAATTCACTTTTGCATTTTTTGTGCAGTTGCATGAATGTTTGCAAGTGTGGTGACCATGCTATGGTCAGGCACACAACTGGACCCAAGTATCCAATTCTCAGCACTACCTTAGCAGTAAATAACAAAAAGATTGTTATTTATTTCTTTTCCATGATTTGAGGGTCACGCAGGTTCTTTACGAGTCTTCGGGCTGGTGCTGCATCTCCCACAGGATCCTTCCTTCCCATGGCCTCGTGCCTTTCTATGTTCTACCTAGTCTCACATTTTTCTCTGGGTTTCCTCCAACAGTACAACAAAATGTATGTTAGGTCAATTTGTGATTCTAAATTGTGGATGTGAGTGTGAATGGTTGGTTGTGTCTCTGTGTGAACCTTTTGATGGACTGGCCATCTGCCCATCACAGGGCTAAAACAGACTCCAATCGCTCCTGTAGACTGTGATCATTCCTCTGAACTTTCTTTATCTGGAGCATCAGAAACTTTTCTTCAACATTTTTATCGACAAAGCCTCCACCTATAGTCTCAGTAGTAGCCTATTCCACATTTATGGGTGCTCTCTTCTTTGTTTCTAATCAGCTAATCATTGCTGATTAACACAAAAGACACTTTTTCTTAAATAAATTTGACCATATGTTGACATGGGGTTAGAGATGGCATGGGTCATCAGTTCATACTCCTAGTGCAAGCCTGGAAGCCATGATATGAATAAAGTTTGACCTGCAACTCACAGATCAAAAAATGGGATGCTGAAAATACTAAAAAACTTAATCGTTTGAGTGTCTTTTAGCACAACCAAACTCTGAAAAAAGATTAAACACTGTCCATCTGTCACTGGAAGCATCCAAACTCTTAATAATGCTAAATTTAAGCCTTGGTACACGCACACCCATTCCCTCTCAAAATACAGGCACGCACACACACACACACATACATCATGCAAAAGGAAATAGCTTCAAATACTAAAACTGCTATTTTGCTGTTAAAATATAAGGCATTTTTTTCTATAACATTTGTTATTGCAACATTGGATCTGTGAGGAATAATTTACCACTGGAGCTGCCTCAGGTGGTAACTTAAGGAACTGCTATTTTTGACGCTCAGAGATTTCGTCTTGATTGCTTCTCATGTGCAAATCGAAGAGTGTCACTACAGACTCCAGATCTGTTGATACATTTCAGTCAGAATTGTTTAAATGTGAGACACCTGCATTTACGTGGAGAATTCCCACACTACAACCTTAATAATTAAACCTCTCACAAGATGCTCGTCAAATGAACATAATTTCGGTTGAGAGGAGTGAAAGTCTGAGACACAGAGAGACACTGTAATGGAAATCAAAACTAAGGCTTTTTTTTTTTTTTTTTTGAGCTAACATCTTACTTGCTTTGCGACAAGAGTGGACAGCAGTATTGAACCAGACCACTTGAGATGTAATTCCGTGCTCCATTGAAGAAAGACTGGACATTTCTATTGTCAAGACACACACACACGCACACATACAAAAAAAAAAAAGTGAAGGTGAAAGAAAGAGAGGCAGCGGGAATGAAAGAGAGGCATCAGCAAGAACAAAGAAGCGCTGGAGAGAATGAAGCGAGGAGAGGACTCGAGCCAGTGGAACTGTGAAACAATCCGATATAGATTCTGCCATGGCTGTGTGACTTTGACTGCGTCATGCTCACCCTTCTGCCTCTCACATGTGGGGTGGTTATTGATGGAGCCGTCATATCCAGGCTGAACATCTGTTATGAAATTCTACTCATCTTATTGGATTTGGTGATGGGATCTCTGTCTCTCTCTCTCTTCCTCTCTCTCACAGCTGTAGTCTGGTCTTTATTGCACAGCCACAGCCATCCTGCGGAGGGCACATACACAGACACACACAGTACAGAGTGTTGTATGGAGTTCGGCACATAGGGATTATATTGCCTTTCACCACTGTTAGTTGTTGTTTACCCTCCTTGGATTTGTCTGTCAACTCTGCGTTTTAATGTATTTTAATACTGTTTGTCATTCTCAGAAGAATGCTGGCAATTGGATCAGAGGTTAAATTTTGTAATATTCCTGCAAAGAAGAAACAGAGCCTGCAAGTGTTACCGACAGAGGGGGCTGGGGGGGGAGCAGGAGTGGAAACTACTGTAGAAGCAGAGTTTGTATCAGCACCTGCTACAGGTAGCATCCAACAACATATGGTGGATGGCACGAGTCCTGCTAGTGGTATTATGGGGAGAGAACAGGAATAGGTGCAACAGAGGAGCACCATATTAAAATCGCTTATTGGGAATAATTCATCTGTAATAAACTATAATGAAATCAGAATATTACGGTGGACTCGTGCCCGTGAAAAGCCGTTGTGGCGTCGGAATGAGCTTTCATCTGAATTTCCAAAGGAAGGGGAAAAAAATGAAAGGCAAGAGAGCGAGAAAGAGGGACTGCACAAACAGAGCGAGGAGACAGAGTATAAAATTCACATGACAGGTCTGGTTATCTTGAATGCAAGAGCTGGCTGTGTGTTTGCTGGAGTGACACATTGGTTCTTTTATTGATAAATTAAGGAGCGCTATGCTATAATGCTACCAATATACTTTGCAGGAGCCTGGGTAAAGGACCCACTCTAAAGGCATAGATGATGACAGACTGTTTAGGCCTGCTCCTCATTACTCTTGCACCTCCCAGCCCAATGTGTTTACATGTTTATGATGCACACATAGTGAAAGATTCATTATTCCTGCTGTCTGTGGTGATTTAAAATGGAATGGGTGGATTTTTGGATTACAGGAGCTCTCAAAAAAGATTTGGTTTTACTCACTACTGAATTTGAATTCAAAGAGGATGACCCATAAAGATACACTTTTGCTGATAAAAAAAAAAAAAAAGTTCTTGTTTTTGTTACAAAAAACCCCCCAAAACAACATGATTGTAGCTTTTGCTAAATGCTTACTGGAAAAGATAATGCTAGTCAACAACTCTATTATGAATACATATGTTATTTTCTATGTGATTTTCATGTGTTTTGGTTCCAATTTACAATAACTTCATACAAAACATCTGACAAAGGATGCTATTGCAAAAAGAAAAAGCATTATGCAAAAATATTCAATGCATACCTTAGCACTGAGGCGACAATATAGGAGCTGTGCATGTGCACACACTGCATAACCTCACCCAAATGTCTTCCAAACTTGGGACCACGCTTTCATATTTAAACTGCACATTCTTCAGCAGGAAAATGAAAGAAAAACATCATTGTTGCAAAGCAAAGAATACCGAGCATCGGTGTTTTTATCATTAAACATTGAAAAACTCTGTTCATTCTACATCTTAAACAGAGTCGTAATTCAATGCATTCTTCCCCTTTTTCTTTCTCCCTGATGAGCAAACGTTTCCCCTCAGTGATGATGCTGCAGGGCTGCACAACAACCTGCTACCCCTCAGCCAATTAGAAAATTGCTCAGCATATGAAATACTGTACACTGGTGCTTCATCAATTACTGTAAAACCGTGTATTTCGCTGCTCCAGCAAACCTGCTGCAAATGTGGCGGTGGTCTTATTTATTTCTTGGTGTTAACAGTTCTATCATAACCAACTGCAAATAATGTTAATCAATTATAAATATTTAGTGTGTTGCACAACCACAGCCAGGGAGGATACTGCTGTGTGCACCTGAGGGATTGAAGTAGATATTATGAGAGAGATTGGTCATCATGACTAAATGACCCAACTGCATGTCAGTAGTATTGATAAAAATCAGATGGAGAATGCAAGAATTAGAAGCTATCAGATTAGACACTCAACCAATTATGTTTTCTTCATCTGATAATTCAATTTGAATAAATGGGAGAAAGTAGAAACAATTCTAAAATCTAAAACATCTTAATGTCTGATTTATAATCCAGACAAAAAATTTAAAAAAACATAAGGAAGATCACTTCTGATCAAAAGCTACAGTGAATGTGTGGAGAGAGATTTATTAAGTGGAAGCAAAGTCAGAGTAAAGGTGAACGTTATACAGAGCTCAATGCAACTGCAGAGAACAGCTCTGGGAATCTCAGTTTGATATTGCAAGTGCGTGTGTGTGTGTGCGTGTGTGTGTGTGTGTGTGTGTGTGTGTGTGTGTGTGTGTGTGTGTGTGTGCAGCCTCAAACAAGGCTGAGCTGAAGCTTGTATGTTAGGTTTTCGCCCAGGGCTGTTGTACTACTCGAGTCTGTGTACTGTACGTATGCATCGAGGCATAGAGAGAGGTGAACACAGAAAGGGGGTTGTGTGAGAGAAAAAATGAAGAGGGCCGATGCAAATGGAGGGAAGGAGAAGCGGTGTTTATCCACAGCTGTTACCCCTGTCCCTGTCTTCCTTCTTCAGAAGTGAGTTCCAGGTTTGTATTCTGAGTGAGTGTATTGGCTGGAGAACTGCACTACACGAGCAACAAGCCCCGACCACAGAGGACCCCACAGGGCCTCCAGCAGCAGTGGATGGACGTGCTGAACAAACCCAATGTCAGGTCAAAACAGCTCCTCTTACAACCACACATCAGGCTGGCCTGCGATAGAGAGGGAAGGCTGGAGAATATAAGAGAGAAAAGAGAGAAAAGAGAGAAAAGGGAGAAGGGGGGGGGGCGCGGAGAAAAGATGAAGGAAGAGATGTGGACACTGAGAAATAATGAGAGAAGCAGAGGAAAAATAAAAGGTATGGTGGGGGAGGAGGTGATGTCCTTGCAATAGTGATGGGAAGGGTGATGTGTGTGGTATGGTTATATGTCTGAGTGGGTGGGGTGGTTGTGTGGCTGAAGATTTTTTTTTTTCCTTTTTTTCCCCATCAAGTCAGTTTTCTTGAGTACCTTTCTCCCAATGCAGCAGTTTCTTGGTGAATTCTGATATGGCGCAGTTACGAAAAGAAGGCGACACATTGCAGCTACAACCAAAATTCTGAGCTAAAATAGCTTGTCTTCAACTGTGCGTTTAATTTCAAGTTAAAAAACAAAAAACAAAAAACATCCACGCACTGATTTTCTTTCACTTATCCAGGTCAGGGTTTTAGGGAGGAGGTGGATGGAGCCTAACCCAACTGTCTTAGGACAAGAGACAGGGCACACCCTGGACAGGTCGCCAGTCTGTTACAGGGCTAACACAGAGATCCTGACAACCATTCGTGCTCACATTCACATCTACAGCCAGTTTATAGTCCCCAGTTATCCTAATCCCATGCAAAGTCAGGAGGAAGCCAGAGTACCTGGAGCGCACGGCAAAAACATGCAAATTCCACACAGAAAAGCCACATCTTGGATTTAAACCCAGGACATGCTGTGAGGCAATGTTGTTAACCATAACATTCAAAATAAAACATTACATTACAACATTTTTTTTTTAATTAATTGTAATTGTTAAAGACACAGTTTAATGTTTTAGCTTAGCAAAATGGGACTGAAACGAGGGAGGAAATATGCAGCATGGTTCTGGTCAGTGGGTAAAATAAAACTCTGTCTGTCATCACTTAAAAGGTTCACAAACCAACACATGCCACCTAATATTATCCAGCCACTAGTTTGAATTCTCAAAAAGAAATTATCTGTTTTGTGCTGGAACATTTCTTGGCTGGGAGCAGTAACTTTCTGCACTATATCCTACAATTTGCAACTAAATTTCATCTTAGCGCAAAGACTGGAAACAGTGGGAAGCCGCTAGTCTGTAGATAATCTAATCTGCTTTCAACAGGAACTTACTCTCTCCCCTCGGCATCCTACCAGAAGGGGCAAGCTGTAATTTTTGTTCTGTAGAAATAATATTTAACTATTGATCAAAGTCAGGCTAATTGCTTGCAGTTTTTCAAAATGAAAGGAAAGATATAGAAGTGGCATAGATCATTGACATGATGACTGCTTCATCTTTCACAAAGGCACCACAGGAGACTCTTTAAGATGGAAAGGAAATATGCAGCATCACAGAGCTGGACAGAGAGGAAGTGGCTAAACATTTCATGGAAAAAGTAAGAGGAGGGGCGATTAATTGAGGAGGTCAAGTACACTGAAAGAGATGCTTACAGTTAATGGGAAAGACAATAAGACAATAATGGACAAATGCAAAGCTGATGATTTATTCTCATAGAAATGGTGCTTCCAAATGCTTCCTGTCAACAGAAGAACTGTAGTGCTTATCTTGTGCTATGATCTCCAAGGGAGATTTCTGGTCAGATGATGGCAAGATTCCTTCTGTTTAACATCCAAGCACTTTCACAGCTCGTATAATGCAGCCGACATCATCCAAGGCCACGACATTTAAAAACCTTCCATACTCATTGTTGGCCCTCTGATCGAAGTGATTCATTTAAGTGACTAAACAGCCTTTAGAAGTGCTGGTACATTTTAATATTTTACAGAATGAAAGCACAGCAAAGGTAGGGGTATAACTGACTGATGCATAATAAGAACGCAAAAAGATGTTGGCTGAAATTGTCCTTCTTGCATCCCTTTGCTTTAATCTTCAGCCAACTGGGACATGTAATCCACTGACACATGAATAATGATACATCTCTGAGAAAGGGACTGACACTGCAAGGAGGTGAGAGCGAGAAAAATCCAAGCATCTAACTGGAGTATTCAAGCGACAGTGTCTAGGTTTAGCATTTTAGATAGAGCCTAAAATTTATTATGATGCTTATTCTCATTCACTGTCTCTTCTCACATCTCGCCCTCACAACACCCACACCTACAGGTTACAATAATAAGAAAAACAGTAACTTTCTTTTAAAGTATGACTGTATTTTTCTTTTAATTAATAGAAATTATACATGTAGATTTCCACCACTGTGCTAAAGGGGTCGACGGTTCCCACCTCCGTCCCTGTGCAGCACTCAGGTCTAATGAGTTGAAACAAGAAAGAAAGCAACTGCTGACGTTAGTGGCTGAGCATTGGCTTGAACCAGGCCCCATGCAGACCCACTTATCTGCAAATCACCTGTGTTCTGCAGACCGTATGGCCAATTATACTCAACTGAACCAGTACTCCAGAAATAAATCAGAGCGCACTGTTGTCATCCATTTGCTCCCGATCCAGGGAGAATTCCTCTTATTCTATTTAACCTTTATCTGCTTACAAGGCTAACCTTATTAGGATATAATGCATTTTTCAAAATTTTCCTTCTTTCCTCACTTGCCTGCTGGGTGGTCAATCTTGACTGCAACAGGGGAACGAGAACGCTGTGTAGTATTTGTATCTGTGAGTTTATGAGTGAAGTTGCTCCAAGTCATTAATAATGTTCTTTTAGTCTTGTATGATTGGGTTTATTTGAGTTTAGTGCGCAGAACTGCTGGGCATCAATTAAAGGATTTCTTCCCCCCACGTAATATGAGGTACACGGCAAAAGGAATTCGTTTTTGTCCAATTTTGTAATGCATATGAAGAAATTAAACTCCAGGAGGGTCAGCGCTACAGAGCGAGTACGGGGTCTGTCTAAACTTTTAGCTTTGCCTAGAACTGCTGTAATGAAGTCGCTTCAAACGGGAAGAAATTGACCACAGTATTGATCTGCACATAAAAGGTAGAGATAAGACTGACATGACGTTATGTCAAGTAATTTATCTTTTAACTTGTTAAAATGATTGGCAGTAGAAGGGGATTGTTATCACAGTTGGACAGCCAACCTATTCATCATTTTTTTTAAGTCAGTGTATAAATAAAGATAAATGGACTCGCAGGGAAGCGTTTGGTATGGATTTAAATACACTTTCTCATAAAGACAGAGACAATTTAAAACAACCCACCCACCACCACCACCACGAAAAAGCTACCTTTGAAACAAAAGAAAGTAATTACTGATGTCGGCTCAACAGTAAGTAGAACACGTCACGGCCGTCACAGTGTATTTCCGTGTATGTTTTATGTGTATGCACCTGTGTTCGCTGGTTTGCTTGCATTTCTGTTTGTGTCCACTCTCCTGTTCTGCCTAGTGGTCCACTCAAATTACATACTCTATTATCTGGTCTCTCCAGCCAGCAAGCTCATTTGGAAATGAGATTTAAAACAGCAATAAATATAGAATTATGTCGGGGGGGAAAGGGAATGGGCGTGGATGGGGGGGGATTTTGAAATTATTTTTTCAGGGGTTGGTCCAAATCACTACTGGGCATTTTTTTGGGCAGGGGGGAGGGGGGCAGATAGAAAGACGTAATGACAGTGACTAAATGCTAGCCAGTGATTTTGAGCATTCAGGCCCCTGTGTTGAAAGCAGTATTTTCTCCACAGTTTGAAATCCTTTTCCCAGAATAATTATCCATTGTAGATGCCCATCCTCAGATAATGACTGCCTCGCCACTGAGCTGGGAAATTAACAGGGACCCAGTGTGCTGCGAGCACAATGGAGGGACTGCCCCCTGTATCAGCACTCCGCTAATTTTAACCAAGAAGAGAAACTGTTGTTAATACTTCCCTCCTGCTCATGAGGAATAACATAATTTTGTTTCGTGTATGATATCATCTAAAGGGAAAATGAAAACTAATTCTTGAGAAGACCTGGTTTCATGAAGTGAATGGCAACATTGCCCCCTTGTGAAACTGATAGGCAACTTCTCTGCATACAGTAACACCAAGGCTGGGGACTTGCACTGGTTGCAACTTTTTTTTTTTTTCTTTAAGAAGCCTTTTTTTTTTTTTTTTTTTTTTTTTTTTCCCTCTTGTTTTTTTTTTTTTTTTTTTTTTTAATACAGTTTTCAAGAAATAAATCACTTTATTTTATGTTTAAATTAGAGAGAAGATTTATGATTGGG
>VUQG01019969.1:0-15921 GCA_015106755.1 Etia nguti | reverse complement strand
ACACACACACACACACACACACACACACACACACACACACACACACACACATCATCCCCTGCCTGCACACAGAAACACACACAATAAGCGAGTACACAACACTCTTTTGTGAAGACACTGAAAAACATGCAGCCAGTCAGATATGTGATTAGATATCTGCATGCATCCACACACACTCACACTCCCCAACACACCAGAGGTCTTGAATCACGCTGTCCCCTCAAAGGCTGTGGAATCAACTGTTTATATTGCTTATTAAACTTTTCGAACGAAGGGGCAATGAAAAGATTTTTAAATTGCTATATTTGCGTCAAACAGACGTGAAATTGATCAGTTCTGAGTACCATGTCAGTAGTAACAAAAGTAAAATGTCAGGATCATTGTTCAGAAAGCAGGCTTCAGGGTCTGAACACGACTAACTGAGGAACAATGGCAGCCAGCTGAAAGCATGAGTGAATAGCGCAGCTGAAAAAAATTATGGCACATCTACAGAAATATTGTATATTATTAAATAAAGAGCAAAAAGACTGTGAAAACACTTTATGGTGAAAGGTTTCAGACAGTATGATGCAATATGATTCCCTTTTCTGCAATTCTGTCTGCACATCCAGAGCCCATAGTATAGGGCTTTGCTTCTTTCCACAGCACGCTATCAGTTCAATTTTAAACAAGTGATTTTTTTTTCATTGATTTTTGTTTCACATTATCAGTATCAGTAAATCTGCTGTGTTCTGTCTAGATACATGGCAAAGCACTCTGCTTCCTCACATTAACAGAAAGTATATGTTTACTTGTGACAAAAATGGGGTGTGAGATTTAAACTTGTTTTGTCAGTTGCAGAGAAAGGCCATATCTTCTCCCTTGTTGTTGTTGTTTGTTATTTGGAACACAGTGCCTTGTATATTTTCCTGTTGCCTGACTTGATTGTATTTCATCCACAAGGGTTTTTGTCAACAGTCTGGGCTCTGTGGGATGCTGAATGCTTTACTGCCTTAGAGAGAGTTGGACTCCAGCAACGACACTGTGAGAGTGTGTGCAATTTGTGTTGACACTCAAAGGTGTGTGTGAAAGAGTGGGTCTGTGGGTGTATGCCTGAACAAACAGCATAAAGGCAGAATGGTGGTAAATCGCTCTAAAACTGATGCTCTCCAGCGCTCTTATTTTGAGGACTAGTCATTTATTTAACAGTCAAATATGGTCCTGGGCTGTTTGGAGAGAATACATCAACTGGCACAGAAGAGTCCACACAAAGAAGGCACACTTCAACAGACAAAGAGCCAAAAGACAGAGGGCGAGCGTCTTTTTTTCTCCTTAGGATGAACTGTTGTTTATTCAGGGTGGGTGCAGGGCACCAAGTGGGACGGATGGATGAGGGAGGGACTGATGGAAAAAAAAAGGAGAGAGGGAAGGATGAATGGGCATAACACAGTTAGTGGATGCACAAACGGGGTGTCTGCGGGTGATTGTGCAGAGTGGAGGGAGGTGCACTGTGAAAGGGGGGAGTGTAAAAGATCTTTTGTGAGGGCTGAGAGTTAATCACTTGAGCGGCACACGCCAGTTCTATGGAGCACATGTTGTACACTGGATCCCCTGAGAGGAGTGGGAGGTCCAAAAACACACATACACGCACTTGAATTTACATGTCAGTTATGATGCAAAGCCGGTTACAGGCTGAAAAGAAAAGCAGGAAGATCCACCCCCTTCACAAACAGTTAGCAGACCCTGGCCGTGGTGATAGTGTTTGCATTTGCTGCTTGTTCGTTCATACACACACACACATACACACACACCCGTGCGCGCAGAGACATGCACATATCTGCCTTTTTGTTTTCTTCGGGACTGGATGGATGACTCTGCAGCGGCCTTGCTAGAGATGGATGTTTAGTTTGACCTGGCAGTAAGTAAAATCTATTGTTTCATTACATCAGTCCCATGTCAGCGGTAGATGCTAATATCTGAGAGTGATGGTGAAGGCTAGAGTTTAGATTTAGCAGCAGTCACTCAGGCACAATAAAACAGCAGCAGACACAGGCATGTCAGAGACTCTTTACTACAGTGGTGCACAGGACTGCCTCGCTTTAGACTCTTGCAAGTACGAATTTACCATCATTTGCCATTATTCAACATTTTCAGTGTATGTTTACTTTGTAGAACATACTTAGAATTTTCTCCTGAACAAAAATGAGAATCAAAACTGAAGCTGTGCTGGAAGATGTCTCTTATTATTAGTGGTCTTTGTGTATTTCTGGACGTGCTTTCCTTTCTTGTATTCACCTAGACTAATCAAAAAATATTTTCTTTTCTGCTATAAGCCCAACAATACTTTTATTCTTCTGTATTCATGCCACTCTGCGTCAGTTGGTGTCTTGTTGATTTAAAAAAAATTTTTTTTACATGTCTTAATTCCCTTACTTTTGTTTTAGGGTGAATAAAAAGTGATCAGTACTCCCTATGAGGCATCTCAGAAACAGTACAATGACAGTTAGTTTCCTTACAAACACTGGAGGGCAACCATAAATTATGAATTAAACTCAAGCCAAATGCAATAGCTTAGATATATTTAACTTATAGGAGGTCGTTAGTCAAAGGCTTTGTTGCTGTGGCCATTATTAAATGCTTAAAAGCTCAGGACCATGTGGTTCTAGGAGCCCTTTATCTGGTGCTGAGGGGACTTTTCCCTTGTGGGTTAGAGAGCATGGTAGCAACATCTGGGGTCTGGTTATCCTTGAAAGAGGGCGGGGGAAATGAGACAGCATTACTCATAACGTGTGACTGTGCAAATAAATGTCCTTGTAGACTGTAATTAAAAATGTTAACTACATAAATTCACACAGGTTCTGTGCACTTAATCTTTATTTCATAATTGCTGCTGGTCGATCTGTAATATGTTCCAAAACAATAGCAAATAGAAAATGATATTCAGATGGCAGCCCCAGCCAATTGTTGAGAAGGCAGTAAGTAGTCTAATTGCCAGTTTGTTTAGAGGAAGGGCACCCAAAGGGTTATTTGTCAAATTTAACGGCTAAGTCATAAATCTAAACATACACAGCCAGGCAGAGTGCCAATATGGACACTTTTTTTTTCAGTTTGTTTGCTTTGCAAATTTAAACACCTGCTTCAACACTGCACGATAGACTGAACAACAATTAAACAACAGTGATACGCATCAAAAGTAAACTATGAGTTGAGTAAACTAAACTAAGGCTGTATCCTTTCCATGGAACAAAAATCTTCCGTTTAAGGATACTGTGAATTCTTTGTGTTTATCCTTTTCTTGTTTCACAGATGAAGCCGCTGACAGAACCTCTGTGGGGTCACGAGATGTACCTTTCCCTCACTTCAGTGTAACCTCACCATTTAGACTTCAGCTGCATCTCGCCCCGTGCCTTTGCCTACAGGACCATGGGTAGTGTCAGCAGTGTCCTCAATGACAACAGCCTCAGCAGCAAACAATGCAAGGCATCTCAGCACAGGTTAAAGGAGGAAACAAGCAGCCACAGAAAGAGTGGAGGTTGCAACCTTGACGGGTTACTGAAGTGCGGCTTCACTCAGGGCTCCTCATCCTCCACTCATCCCTCCAAAGGCCTCTCCCACTCAAGGTCTGGAAGAAGCGAAGATTTTTTTTATATTAAGGTGAGATGACATGTTTTGGGGGGTTTTTGATAGCATGTGAGAATGAAAAAATTACAACATGCAACAGTGCTTTGGGGTAACAGATTTATTCTTTTTCACACAAGGTAAGCAATAAACCGAGGTCAACGCACCACAGAGAGAGATCAGCGGAGGGCCAGGTAAACAGAAATGGGAAATCTGATGGGCAGATGCAACCAAAACTGCTGCTCATGTCTGGAAATGTGACTGAGAAGGTGAGCCTGGTGTTGTTGTTTTTTTTTTCTTCCATGCTTAATCATGCTATTCCTAGAATATAACACAAGATTTTAAAGGTTAAGTACAAAAAACAATTAACCAATTTGTTCCAGCTATTTCTCATTTAACAGCTGTTGCTAGGCAATTAGACACCTACAAGTTAGTGCTAAAGGCTACAAAATAGTCGAAAACACCAACCAATTGTAAAACGACAAAAAACTGTATATAAGTAGTGGATATAGCCCATGTTTATGAAAGGTGAGGCCAATTTAGGGAAAGATGCCCCTTGGACGTGCATTCTTCATACGGCCAGCAGGTGGCAAAAAGAGCCTGATCTAGAATTTAGCTTAATTTATTACCTCCTTTAACCTTTTTCTAATATAGTATGGTTTCCTCGACTAGCTTCAAGTTATAGGTCTTGCATTGTTTATTATAAAGAATAAAGCAGAGTTTGGCTACTGTAATAATTGATTTTCAGTCAGATTTGACCATCTTTCCTCTTCGGCTCCATCCTCTGATCCAAGGTGATCAATATATCCAAGACGATGGTTCCCACAGGCTTCACAGCCACTGCCCACAATCCACTTAATTGAAATTACAGCGGCTATCTCATTCTTTTATACAGTTTATCCATCAGACACAGTCAGGCTGGCAGCTCCCTCCAGCATGAAGCTAACTGGTTGCTAGCTGATACAGTCAGGTGAAAAAGAAAGTTTTCACAGAACTCTATGCAGTCCATGGAAAAACTGGGTAAACTGCGATTCAGTAGCTCGTAGAAACATCCTTAACAGCAACAACCTGAAGTAATCGTTTTCCACTTGTTATGGAGGATTTTTTATCCACTCTGCTTTTCAACATTGCTTCAGCTCATTCGTTTATGCACAGTTCTCTTAAGATCCCCGCCACAGCATTTCAATTAGGTTGAGGTCTGGACTTCTTTTCTTTTTCAGCCATTCTCCTGGAAAGTTGCTGCTGTGCTTGGGGTCATTGTCCTGTTGCATGCCCTCAATCACTGTCTGTGGCGACAAAAGAATCCCAAATAATGAGCCCTCCACCACTGTGTTTAACAGATCTTATGAGGTGTCTGGGCTGAAATGTTTTATTTTTAAATGCTGTGCACTGTGGCCGAACATTTTGACCTAGAGGTGAATTTGCTGGAAGATCTTCTCCTGTTACGACCAACAGTTGTCTTGAATGTTTTGCACTTGTAAATAATCTTTCTCACTGTATAATGACAGACTTCAGATTGTGGCCTTATACCCCTTTCCATATAGATGGGCAACAAAAATAGCTCTACTGAGATCATTGCTGATACTTGCTGGTCTGGAGCATTTAGACCAAAGATTCTGCTTTTATAGAGGTACCCACACTTGAGCTGATGATAAATTAATAGAGTATATTTCATTAGCATCACCTGACTGCTAATTGCTCTCATAATTCCAACAGAAGCAGTAAGGGTTTACATAGTTTTTCAAAAGACTGCATAGAGTCCTGTGAAAAACTTAATTTTATACATGACTGTATATATCATAGGCTGCCTGTGTGGAAGATGGATGGAGCCACTGTGATGTCAGTCTATGGTTTATCAAGTCCAAGCAAGCAAAGTCACAAGCAAAGACTGGAATTGACTTTTGCCCAGTCTGCTTTTGTTTCGCAAAAAGAGACCCACTTGCTGTTTGCCGTTATTAAAAAAAATTAAACTCTAACACAGTTTCACATGGCTTTAGTTTCCAATCCCAGATGCTGCTGCGTTCATCCTTGACAACCCACCTACAGACAAACAGTGGGAACAATTTTTGCAAGAAGTGCTTGAAAGTGAACACAAGTATTCCCAAAACATCAAGCAAATAAGTTTAAAGTAATACATTTAGATATTAATTGAGATCATGATGTACTGTATTTTCATGCCCCTATAAAAAATGTAGCTTCACTGTGCTTTCCTTAACTGGAACAGTTGCTATGGTTATCCTGACAACCATTAAAAAGTCATGCTGAGTAGCTGAAACAGACTTTAACAACCTCACAGCGAAGTGGAGGATAAAACATGCACAGCAGGTAGTTTAATAAGTAGCAGCTATTCCTCATAACCTGTGTAGGACCTTCCCAGCTTATTAATCACCCCCTCCCAGATTAATGACCTAAGGGTGCCTTGATCTTTTCAGAAAAGTCTTCTCTGTGCCAAGAATACCTAAGCAAACTGCATCATCTTCTATAGGTTGTTAGGCCTCATGGATGGGGCTTGGCTACCTTGAGGAGGAGGAAGGGCGGGATTTAAGTAGATGGCACAGACTATGGAGAAATAAAAAGAAAGCAAGGGATCAAGGGCCAAAGAGAATTTGAGAGATAGAAAGAAAAAAAACATAAGGAAAGGCATCCCAGCCATGAAGTCAGTGTGAAAGAATGCTGAGTTCACAAGCTTTACCTCTTACACTTCAGCAATAGCTCATATTATTAATATCACTGAAAAGGGCTATTCATCTTCCCTCAGACAGCACATGGAGGAGAGATATGGGATGCAGAGGGAAGGAAAAGAGGACAGAAAGAAGCAAAGGTATGGCACTGCTTGTGACATTTTTGGACAGCCCAGATGGGGCATGTGGAGTATAAGTTCATCTTTGAAATGAGTTTTCCCTCATTTGACAGTCTGGTGAATTTTACTTGCAACTACTGCTGTGTGGCTTTTAATACCGGCAGCTTGTAGAGAAGCAATTCTGCACGCTTCAGTGGTTCTATTTCTAATATGAAAAGACACACACAAAAAAAATCTATCCCTTTCATTTGTACGGACTTCCAGCATGTGACAATATTTATCTATGTAAAGCCAGTCATTATGATTTTTAAGTATAAGAATGTGACTCATCCTCAGCCCTTTATACTCCTGTGAAAAAGAACTTGCTTTTGGCTGTGATGTTAACTAAGAGGAAGCCAGTGAATATAAATACAAAAGTAGGGAGGAAGAGCCCTGACTGTGTGCCATTTCACTCTTCTAGACTTCTGCTGAGAAGTCATCGGTCCGTTCCACTGCCTTCAAGTGCGTAAATCCCACAAGGACTTCATCCACAGAGACAGGCCACAACAGCCTGGACCACATCCTTTGTCCTCTGAAGAAAGCAAGCAGTCCAAATATCAGAGACAAGCGGGACACCTCAGGTTTTTGTCTATATTTCACGTATGGATTGTTGTTTAAAATACATTTCGCTTGGGTTGAATGAAAAATTAAACGAACGTACCCGATGTTATCTCTTTCCCCCTCAGGCACTCTGTCCGACTCTGGACGTAACTCCATGTCTAGCCTTCCCACCCACAGCACCAGCGGCAGCCTAAGTGCTTCCACAGGCCCTGTCAGTCACAGCGATGGCAGCTCCGCTCCTGCAAATAGCCTCAGCGAGGGAGTACAACCCAATTTCCCTCCATGGGTCAACGGGAATAGCGCTAACCTTGACTGTAGTTACGGTGCTGATTTAAACAGCAGCGGGTTGGTATCTAAGGATAATGAGGACGCCGGCTCCCCACTCTCTGCAGATGAGCCGAGCGCTCTCTCTGAAACTGCAGGTGGGATTCGGTCTCCCATAACTACAGATGAGTCACTGATTGAACGCTTGGAACAAAAGCTGCTGGAGAGAGAAAGTGAACTACAGGAGCTGCAGGTACAGAACTGTCACGTGAACAAAAATAGAGGTTAATAAAAAATAAAAAACCAGCATGTGCTCCTAATCAAGATGAATATGAACACTCCTTAGTAATTAGGCCTCTTTCACTTTGCACAGGTGAGTTTTGAGGAGAAGGAAACAGATACCTGCCAGCTGTTTGAAGAAAGACAAAGGTACTGTGCTGAAGAGATGGAAGGGCTGAAGCAGCGATGCTCCACAAAGCTACGCCAAGCATCCCAAATGGCTGCAAGAACACAGCAAACACTCCAGCTGCAAGTCAGCCAGCTCCAGGTCAGCCCTCGTCTGCCTTTATTTAAAACCATGTATTCCTGGGTCATCTTTATCCTACCAACCATATTTCATGTAACACTTGACCACTTGAATAATTGAAATGAAAAATAAATTCTCGTGCAGGCCGAGAAGGAAAGGCTTCAGGAAGACTTCTCTAAGATAACTCGGGAGAAGGAGCTTATTGAGCTCAGACTAAAGGCTTATGAGGCAGAGAGCACACAGCTAGCTCCGACCCTCGAGGAAACTCAGTGGGAGGTAAGTCATGGGTTATATATGTGATATACTGTAAGTTAGACATGAAAGCTTGTACCATGAAAAACAATGTAATACAATATAGAGCTGAAGTGGGATACCAGCTATCCTTCCATCACCAGAGAAAATGTGTTCTATGTTTTATGCTTTTTCATTATCACTTATAAGAGAGAATTGACTTGAATTGAACTGAAAGCCATTTGCACTGCATTCAGTGTAGTGCATATTGATACGGTTATATTATGAGTAGTTGCAAACTTATCTCCTAAGAATTTGGGAGAAATGCTGATTGAGTTTCTATATATGATTAACAATCAAAGAGGCTGCTAAGGGAATTATCACCAACTCTGCAGCTCCCTTCAACTCCAACTCCAAGAAGCTTTTCAGCACCTTTCACCTTATTGTTTGGTTGCTGCACTGATCTGATTTAGTCTCGCCAGACCCCTCACTAACATTTATCAGCAGCAAGAATCTGCTCTGATAAACTAAGCTTAGAGAACACAGCTCTTGAACACAAGCCTTTAACAATTTAAGGTGAAGAAAAAAAATAGCTACAAGGAGTGCAGAATTTTATTACCTTATTTATTAACTATGTATTTTACAGTTAATCTTTGGCACGTGAAAGTGTTGCTTTCAATGCGTACAATCCTTCCTGGCAGAGGAATGTATTAAAGTTTTTTTTCTGTGTCAATTTTATAGATTTTTATAAGACTAATTGTAAAACAAAATTTACAGTTGAATCCATAATGCTGTGGGTATATGCTATCTTGAGACAAATACACCCACAAAAAGAAACATTAAGGGGCAATTCAATATTAAAACAGTATGATGCTAAGCAGTTGTTTACGTTTCCCTTAACTGCCTACTTTACAAATGATAATTCACAGTTTCATCTTCATAATCGTCTCTGTCTGAATGTAGGTGTGCCAAAAGACAGGAGAGATCTCACTGTTGAAGCAGCAGCTAAGAGAGTGCCAAGCGGATGTCAGCCACAAGCTAAATGAGATAGTTGGCCTCAGGGCATCGCTGAAGGAAAGAACAGCAAAAATTGAGATTCTGGAGAAACAGAACAAAAACCACGAGGACAGTCTTCACTCTCGCACCATAGAGATTGAGGTTAGTCTGCTGATTGCAGTTTACACCACTGCAGAGATGAGACATGGACATGTGCATAAAATGCTCACACAATGTTCATATGACAACAGTTTGGAAGGATCCCTGCAATCATGTGCGATATTTGACTACAGCATGTTGAGTAAAGTGTTTTCAATTTCCATGTTTTAGCACACTCAATTACAGTCCTAAAAAGTGAGCTTATTTGGCACTTTGCATAATTAGAGCCTGTTACATCGCTCACAACAGTCTTCTTAATTGCTGCCTAGGTTCTGACCATTTTCCATTTTTAATTCAGGTGTGCCAAAATGAACTCCAGCGCAAAAAGAATGAGGCAGATCTTCTGAGGGAGAAAGTGGGCAAACTGGAGAAAGACATTCAAGGAATGAAACAGGATCTGGTCACTGCCAAAGAGCAAAGGCTGCAGCACAGTTTGCAAGTCAGAACCTGTTCCCCGTCTCAGACCTCGGAAAACCAAGGTTCAGAATCCACCAACCAGGGGCGAGAGGGGGAGAACAATGAGCACACCTGCACAGAATCCCTCCAAAGAGAGGTGGACAGACTTAAGCAGCAGCTACGGGAAGAGAAGAATGCTCAAAAGAGGCTAGCCAGCAGCTTTGAACAGGAGAGGCAGACGTGGAACAAGGAGAAAGACAGAGTTATAAGGTATCAGAAACAGCTCCAAATCAACTACCTGCAGATGCACAGGAAGAACCACGACCTGGAAAGGATCCTGAAGGAGCTGACAGCAGAACTGGAGAGCCGGACAGAGTTAAGCATGGACATCGCCTACAGCTCAGGGTTACAAACTTATGACGATGTTATTGCCACCGAGATTTGAACACTGACTGCTTTTTTCAGCCATAGATAATTATCTGTCTCTGTGTCTCAGGCAACGTCCCAACTGGAGTTCATTCACTGCTAATTAGTGTGTTTAAAGAGTTATTTGACAGAATAGCTTTTGGTGATGGCACTGTTATCACTTGTTTAAAAGTAAATACTAAATTATTTAATATTCGGGGAGGGGGGGGTTGTTTGTTTTTCTGTCTAACAGGATCACTTAATGTTCAGCTGACTTATTTCCTTCATGATTAACGTCTGATGGCAATACACAATAAGCATGGTAGCTGCTTAACATCTGTCTCTCCCAGCATGACCAAACGACAAAGATATATCATCTACTGTGAGTGTGGGCTTCTTCGTTTTAATTTGCTTAATTTATCCATCTCACTGTACGCTCCCACATTTTGTATTCGTAATGGGATTGCGCATGGAATGTAGTTTAAGCATTTTTTTATTAGTCATTTCTAAAACAATCCACAATTATAAATCGTGGCTATTTTCTAGAGACACCGGTGTAACAAAAGAAATCCACAAAATGCATAATGAAGTCATGTTAAGCTGCCATGCATTGCCAGTCTTCTGCAGTATAATGAGAGGTCTATATGCAAACAGACAACAGTGGCATTAATACATCTAGTTCTTTAAAGTTCACTTGCGTGATTAGCAAATTTACATTGATAAACTTTGCTGAAAAGAAGTCACATAGAGTCCTGTTATCATGTATACATCAGTCCACTGAACACATATATATTTTTAAATATAATTGTTCAAATTTGTTTACTATGGCCAATTCTACAAACACAGGCAGGGATTAAAAGTGTTCACTGTGCATCTCTCTGATAAAAGAAGGACTGTGTACGTGTGTCTGTTTTTCATTATTTTCAGCAGCTGCTTATCTGTTCTTCTTATTTGCTGAGGGTATTTTTGTGGGCCAAAGGAAGCACTGATGAGTGCTCCTGCTCCTTTAGTTAAAAGCTGCTTTTTGTTAGGCCTTGGGAGTCAGACACATAGCTAGGAAACAGGTAAGAGACCTACAACATTACCTCAAATGTGGCAACCACATGCACGGCAAATTACTACACCTTAAAGATCCAATGAATGATCTCCAGTGGCATCTCAGCCCACACCCCAACCATATTTTTCCAATTAAAATGGGAAACCGCACAAAAAGTAACCAGAACTTAATGAAGTACAATATAGACCTTAAAAAGACACCAAGTGTAAATGTTGGCATCTACTTTGTGCTCTGTGAGAAGGAGACAGATTGAAGGGAGCAGGATAGTCTACAATAAAAGCAAATATTTTAGAAGTTTAAAAAAGGGCGATTTTCCAGTAATGTCTATCTAAACCGTTCATCTAACTCTGCGAAAGAGTAAGCTGGCGATGCTCCCACTGGAGGCAAACAATCCTTCCTAGCTACAGTCCCAGCCATTTGGCTCTAATATTCTGGAGCTATTCCACTTCCCACAAGGGCAAAGTAGTTTGTGAAGCAAAAGTTTAACTACTCCACCAAGCTCCACACTAACATAGACAGACAGTGAGGCAGAATATATGAATCTACCTGCAGGTCAGGAAAGATTTGTAGGCAGACAGACTAAGTGGAATCTAAGCTGGGGGGCTGTAACCAGTAGGCACTCAATACAAAGTGCCTTACTCTAAGCCTTGGGACAGAAACTGGTGAAACAAGGAAAGTAACAAAAGGATGGTGGATGTTGCAGCTGTGGTATTGGTTTTAAGAAGATGCTCGAAACCCCATTTTCAAAAATAAATAAATCAGCCACAGAGCAACTTGCATATCTTGGAGAAAAATCTTTAGTAACTCATCCTGAGTAAGTACGAACATAACTGATTAGCAAAGCAAATCAAACATGTTGCAAATGGTTGCCTTTTGTGCATCACAACTTGTAATTTTGACAAAATCCTTTTGCTCTATTTTGAAATCAAGATTATTCAAAAGTGACTTTTCGCTTCTACAAAGATATTTCAGTGTTTGCAATGCTGTGAAATTAAAAAAAAAAAAAAAACAGAAAGGCAATATTTTCAACTGAATTAAACCAAAATGTTGGAAGAATCAGGTCTGATCATTGTTCTGAGTTGCCCTTTTTCAAATGTAGCAGACATGAAGACATGAACACCTGCCCGATTCTCACGCAGAAGCATTAGGAACTTGCAGGTAAAAGACTGTTTAATCTTCAGCCTGACTTGTGCTTTTTTGCTGTGTAATGTCTAGAAAAGTTCAGCACTCCAGTGCATTTGTCTAAGCTGTTTCTATTTGGAAACTGAGGAGGCAAACTGATGTAGTGAAAGCACAGTGTTTTTCCATTTAGGCTTTAGATCAATGAATTTCCTTGCTCAACAGTTTGGGAGCCTGGTTTATTGGCTTTTATTCCATAATGCACCAAATGTTTTTAGTGGCTGACTGTCTGGTTTGTAGACAGGCTAATTTAGCCCCTGTATTCTTTTACTATGGAGCCATGCTGTTGTAATACATGCAGAAAGGTTTAGCGCTGTCTCACAGATGTTGTCTGGCTGGCACCATGGAAGAGTTTAAACTCGCATTCCTGGACGAGGCCACAACTGTGCTCATTGGTGATGGTTTTTTGGAATTGCTCTTTGTCCTTGTAGTAATTTTCTATTACAGAATTCTGTCCGTATTCATGTCTGAAGATCATGGGCAGTAAATAGAGGTTTTCTTCCTGTTCCCACGGTTACAAGCATTTATCCACCTTCTCTGGAACTTTTAATGTGATACATTGATAATGTAGAAGTCTCATAAGGTCACAGAAACTTGCATTTCAAATATGATGCACTTGGCTTTAAAGGGTTAAATTAACTCTTTAAATATGAAGCAGAAGCCCCATTACCCCAATATTTATTTTGTAACACATCTACAGTTTAGACTGAAAATCCATCCTTTAAATATGATTCTGGTATTTGACGGTAATTTCTGAAGCCCTGCTACTTGGCAAAGGCACTGAGGAGCCACTCAATAAGCATGGTTGAGATGTCTGAGGAGCACTATGCTCGCTAGGTGCTTTCTGTGGCTAGCTCTGTATCCGACAGCTCTTCTTTTTCTCAGTCTGACAGCATGGAGACAGGTGGATCAGCATAGTGTACAAAAGCTCTTTTTTACACCCCCAGCCTGGTCTAGGGGTAAGGGACAGCCACTGCAAGGTCAGTAGGAGTTGCAGAGAGGCCTGATACATCACGACAGCACGTTACATCAGATGTGGGCTGTTTTTTTGTTTTTTCCTTTTTTTGTTATACACACACTGGCGTCTTCTTTGGAAACTGGTTTAGTGAGACTAATTTTGCCAGAAAACAGATTAAAGAGCTTTCTCTATCTCCCAAAGAAGCAGCACCAATTCCCATTATGCCTGTTTTTAATCATTACTACAACTATCTTTTAATATGTTTCTCAACTGAATTGCATAAGGGTGAATTTGATGAGCAATTGCTGGAATTAAACTCATAAATAAATATGAGTGTCAATTCTTCACTATCATTCTCCATTCCTGTTGGACTTAAATAATAGGAAGATTGTTTTCCTCTCCCATCTAATCAGCTAATTTCTGCCTTTTGATACCACTTCCTTCCTTTCACAACAGCCTGTTGTGTCTCAGCTTCTGTCATAAATGAGCTGATGAGACCAAATCAAAACTGAAATCAAATTAAGGCCCATTGTCGGTGCGCGTGGCTTCGTCACCAACGTGAATGGTGGACCACATTGAAGAGATAACAAGAAATTCAGAGTCGTTGGTTTGTCATGAAAGAAAAAAACAGAGCTAGGGTGGGTGGCGGATTTCTTCCTCAAAATAACCACATACAAAACATCAACTATATTTACACAATTGCAATTTAAAAATGCAATGTTTTTCCTGTGATTTTGAAACATAGCCATTTTAATGTGTTTTAACTGATAATTAGCTGAAAAATATATTGCATGCATAAATATTTATTCCAGGCTTTTAATAATTTTACAAAAATCGACCTCTGTAAGCTGTATCATCTATTGAACAAGGGTTTTCAGGGAGGATCCAATCTCTTTTTATAGACTCAGCTGAACATACAGAGTTCTGGTCTAGCAGATGTCTGAGTATGACTGAACAGCAGTTAGACAGCCATCAGTAGACTGGGTGATAATTTAGCCCTACCCTGCAGTGACATGATAATAATGCACTCATATCCTGCTGTGTTTCTTCTGATCGCCTGATAGTCAAGCACAAAAGGGCCTGAATTCATTAATAACACAGAGGAGCTTTTTCAGACCTGTTCAACATGCAAAGCGAGGATCTTTGGTTACATTTTTAAAGCAAACACATGCATTAAAATTCACACCTGAACTACTGAGGAGGGAAAAATGTACTCCTATGACTCTGAAGCACTGCATTTCACGGTCCAAACCTTACTTTCAAAAATATAATAAATATTCCATACTGGTAAATAATAGAAGAGTCAATAACACCGTATCAGTTTCTGCCTTGGCCTCATTACTCATTACACACTCACGTACTCAAATGTGCTCCATCCGAACTATACCCCTAAGCAATTAGTTGCTCTAAACTATCAGGAGGCCAGTTATTCAGGCAACTATTTCATATTTTTATTGGTTTATTCAGGGCCCTGCATGCAGACCAAGCTATAACAAACACAGGCGCTGCAAATCCCCAAGCCTCGTGCAGTCAGAAAAGTAATTGGGGAGGGAGTCCCAAAGGGTCCTCGCATACTGCTGAAGCCTTTGCTACCGACAAGTTGAAATGGCAGCTGAGGTAGATAGGTTTATGAGTGTCTATGAGGAAGCGTTACTGTGTGTGCGTAAAGGATATATACAGTAAGTAGACGAGGTGGCTTGAATATTTTGTGTGAACAGGCCTGGAGTCTTTAGACACTCACTCGTTGGCTGGGAAAGCATCTGGTCCCCCAACCCCCCAGCAAGGTTGCCCATGGTTATAAATGTCTTTGGCAATGTCAAATTCTGTTCGTGAGGATGGGGGTGGGTGGTGGGCGGGCTGTATGGATTCCAATTTAAGCCCCTGCTGCTCAAAATTACTTAATTAATTCTATCTCTCACACAGAGAGAGAAACTTCCTTTGTAAGTAATTCTACCATTCATCACCATCCGGCTCTTTTATTCTAAGGCTTTGCCAATTATCAGCTTGTGAAATAGGCAGGAACAGTCGAATGCAGGATTTAAAATAAGGCCCATTAGTGAATCCATAACATTAAATAAGCAAAAACTGTGAAAATGGATTGACACAAATGTCCTAATCATAAGGCAGGCTTAAAAATACATTCAAATGTTTTCTCAATCAAACATACCCCAAGAAGATTCATAGTTTCCCAGATATGTCAAATAATGCTGGTGTGTATGGTTTTTTTTATTATTGTTTAATTAAAAATGAAATACCACAAAGTCATGCAGTTAGGTCCATATATATTTGGACACTGACACAAGTGTTGTTTTTTTTTACCTGTTTAATGAAACATATTCCAGTTATAGTTTATAATGGACATGGACATAATGTGGAGACTCTCCACCTTCATTTGAGGGTATCCACATCATCCACATGGATGAAAGGTTTCGGAGTTTCAGCGCCTTAACATGTGCCACCCTCTTTTTAAAGGAACCAAAAATAATTGGACAATTGACTTAAAGGCTATTTCATGGCCAGGTGTGGATAATTACTTCATTATTTCACTATCAATTAAACTGACAAAAGGCCTGGAGTTGAGGTGTGCTGCTTGCATTTGGAAGATTTTGCTGTGAACAGACAACATGAGGTCATGCAGTTTAACAAGCCATCATTAAGCTGCAAAAACAGAGAAAACAACATCTCAGAAACTGCTACAATATTAGGCATGGCAAAATCTACAGTTTGGTAGATCCTGAGAAAGAAAGAAAGCA